>APFE031185049.1:44254-54924 GCA_000404065.3 Pinus taeda | reverse complement strand
TGTTTCAATTACAATATGCAAGCACATACAAAAGGAATTATCAAGTAATAAAAATATTTATATAACTTGGAAAGTATCTGGAAAAAAACACACCTACATTCACATTAATAATTTGTAAAATAACTTAATAAAATATTCTAGGGTGAAAATGCATGCTTTCATGTTTATCATTCAAATGGTTTTCTAAATTAGCTTCCCTCTACATAAGATTGGTATCTCCTTTAAAATGAGCTTCTATAACCAATGTAGACACCCCTTCCCATGATAATGTACCATCATGATGTATACATATTTCAATCCATGCCTTCATCCAATCAATATTGTTTGCAGTGCACATAAGTAGTGCAATAAAAATTAAATAATAATAATAATAATAATAATAAAATTATGTATTATAAATCTCCACATATATTTAATTACCTCTCACTTTGCTCATTCTACCTTTCCCCAAGAGGTGTTCCCTTTCAAACATTTTAATGGAGTTCACATCCCAAATGTGATCTACATTCATATTTGTTGCTAATTTAGAAAGATATTAACTAATATACACCATGGGTTGATATACAATCTATCCCTCCACCATAGAACCCTCATAAAAACATGCTCTTTGTCTACCCAAAGTCTTGAATGATTTCAAGTTTCTCTCCACCATCCAAATTGATCTTGTATTTATAGGTCCACACAATTCAATTTCATCAACTTAGTGTATGAGGTATTATTTTTGTGCATTAAAAAATATTATAGATACTTTTGCATTTCAGACATTAGTCGAGGAATTTTTCTCTTCCAATACCTTATATCTTCTTTATGGATTTCTTTCAGTAATAACCATATACAAATAACATATTTCAACCAAACATAATATATAATATTACAACTAAAACACGTTTCGTTAATTCGAACTCTACTTTTACACCATCATGTGGCTTTGATTTTGCCTACTCTTCATGAAACCATTTATCTTACATACTCTTTGTAAGACATTTGTCTCCTCTCAATTTTATGCATGTCTACTCTTCAGGGACCTTTTATCTTACCTACTCTTGAGGGGACATTTATCTACTTTCAATTTTGTGTCTTTCTAGGTAACAAGATACATTTATTGTGTCTATCTCTCTAGGTTAATGATACATCTCTCATTTTAATTTAAAAATTGACTATGGCTAGTCACGGTCAACCTTCCAAGTTTAATAATTTTGATTGAAGTCTGACATGCTTAGGTCAACCTTCCATTAACATGCTTAGGTCAACCTTCCATTACAAGTGCTTCGCATGTTTAGGATAAATCTAGAGATATGAAGATCGATGTGTATCCTTATGATGTACTCATTTCGTTGTATTTTATTTTCCTTGCCAATTATATGCAGTAAGGGCAACCTCGATACATTGATTCGCTACTTTGTCAACTCTTCGCTTAAATAGAAAACAATTACCCACCCATTGATCCAGTCTGTGAACTTTCATCTAACTTTTTCTAATGTCTCATCTCAACGATTCTTCAAGAAACTCATCTCATAGAGAACCATCAAATTTAAAAAATAGGTAAAACTAGTCAAAAATAATAATTTCTTCCTTTTTCATCTTTATTTGTATATAGATGGTTCACAGTCGGTCTATACTTGTGGAGTTCTTGAAATACTTACAGGAATTTCGGACACATAGCATTGTTGACCTAAAAGTTGATTTGGATGCACTGTTAAGATGCCAATTATATATGGAGGGGAATAAAAGTCCAAGGCAAAGGGTTATACTTTATTTAATCAGGGTTTGGCTGCAAATTCTCATGATCTGGCTGAGTAAAGCCTGATTGGTCCCTCTCACATGTTAGTGGGAATGATCCAGTATTTTATAAAGCACTCAATATGGGCGGTTGTACGGCTCGACGCGGAGGAACGAGGGGACTCAATTTCACAAGTTACAAAAAGCCCCGGATTTGATACGAATATCAGGTGAAATGGCGTACGATTTGGGTAGAACCAATGAAAAAGGATTAAAAAGAGAGTAGTTTGAGGAAGTTACAAATTTTTTTTTGGAAAATAGTAGAAATTTTGGGAAGTTACAAATTTTATTGGAAAATAGTAGAAATTTTGGGATGATTTTTGTTAATATTTGATAGAAATTTTGAGAAATTTAAATTATAGTTGTTAAATTTCAAAAAAATTATGCTTAGAAATTTTTAATAATGCTGAATTTATTTTCACCATATAAAAATAAAAACAATTCAAATACTGATATAATCAGATTATTTGCAAAAAAAAAATCAACCAATTCTAATTAAAAACAACTTTCTAAATAAATTTGTAACCTCGATAGACTACGCCACCCAGCAAGATCGTGAAAATTTGATGGGATTACCAATGATATCAAAAACGCTCTTGTTACGGCTTATGAAAAAGCTAGTGTTATTCATAATGATATGGAAACCTTCTCCTACACAGGATTTCTTGGACTTTCTTGACAGTCCCTATAATATGGGAGCAGACGAAGAATTTGACAAGCTAGAAACATTTTAGGGATCGGGAGGAATTCAAAAGGGCTATCGAACAACCTCAAAGATCCATTTATCACCAGAGCAAACTGCACAAAGTGGAACAGTCAGTACAGTCTGTGAATCGAAGAATATTTTTGCAGAAAGAAAAAACAATAATTTTTTATTGGATAAAAGGATTGCTACATATTTATGTAGGAATCATCTACAGAAGTTGAATTTGGGCAAAAAAAATTCAAAAATTCTTGCAGAAGCAGTGTTTGAATAGTGTTTTTGATGGTGGAAATAGCTTCAGCACAATCAAAAACTTCCAGGACACATAAAATTTTGAAGTTTAACAACTATAACTTGGATTTGCAAAAATCCTTGCCAAATTTTCTCTAAATATAATCAAATTTCCATAACTTTCTGGGCAACTCCTCCGCCTCTTTAGACTACAGCATTTATGTATATAACATATGTTTCAAAATAAAAGCCACATAAAACTGTCAAAATATTGGCCGCTTAGGCCCTTCAAAAAAAACCCAGTGAATAAAGCCAACACAGCAGGCCCTCTGCGGAAAGATGGGAAAAAAGAAATAGACTAGGCATGCAAGCTTTCAGAAAACACCGAAAAAGCCATCAAAATGAAACCCTAAGACCGGGAAAAAAATGATTCAAGGCTGATCAACAATAACCCACATAGTAAGAGGAAAGACACCAGGCCCGCAGAAATAAATCCATCAATGGGCGCAGGCATCCTAGAATCAGGGAATAAAAACCCAAGACTGGGCAGCAATAAAGAAGGTTGGCCAGAGTAGCCAAAAGGAAAACTCACAAACGGGCGAGCACGAAGACAAGCAAGAAAAAATTTGATACCACAGCGGCTATAGACACTCGCCACAACTTCGAAACATGAACGGTGATGCCCCCAGTGCAGAACCTCTGCGCCGCAGCAAGGCCCGCGCACCTAAGAATTGAAAAGGGAAATTGGGGAATCGCGCTACCATTGGGGTGGATGGGTTTGATTATGTATTGTTATTTTCACAAGAAGTTGTATTTCCATATTATTTTTTAGATTCATTTTAATTTTTTATTTACAAACCATTAAAAGGGATCAAATCTGGTTTTATATTAAAAGAAGTATGTATTTCAAGAGATTTGTTTTCTCTAGGTGTTTAGTAGATTTTAAGTTAATATGGATCTAGATTAGTTTAATTTCCTATTTTAAATAGATTATATTCTACATGAATACGGTAATTCTCATAAAACTAAAACTCACAAATTACTTTGACAACTTCCCCAAATTTTACATTATCTACTCAACAAAATTAATAAAAATAATAATAAACTATTAAACATTACAACAATTCTACACTACTAAATTGAAGAATACCTCTTAAAACAAAAAAGATAAATAAAATGTAAATAATTAACTAAGAAAATGGTATACATTATTAATGATCGTCTCGAACGTGAATTACACAAGGCGTTGAAAAAAGAATGCAATAAATTGGCAGAGGACGAGGATGAGGGACTATGTCGTGCACATTTTATAGTGGGGAAAGCTAAAGGACTGTCAGTTAATTATGTCATAAGGCATTCCCCTCTAAAATCAACATTCCTCTCAGGTTACGTGTACATTTTTGAGCCTTTGATTTAGGTGTTAGACGATTAAAATAATTTTAGTGATCCGATTGATTCGACCAGTATTATACAATATTAAGTTAGTTATAAATTTGCGATGCACGACCAAGTAGATTGACCTCGTCCTTGCCCTCGCTCAGCGCTACTTCCAAGTGCTTCTCCGAGTGGATACCTCGCCCTTGCCCTCGCTTGCAGCTACTTCCAGGTGCTTCTTCGAGTGGAGTGGAATTGATCATCTGTGATATTCGCATTCACTCTCTACATTGATCGAATGCTTAAAGTCGGATGCCGCGGGCGTGGTGGTCGGATGTCGCAGGCGCGGTAGAGGATAGGCAGGCTTAAAGCAACTTCTTTTGTGGGAAAGCAGATTCAGCTCCCTTTCTTCTCTGTTTTTCTCTGTTTTATTTCAGGCATAAGAATCCATGGAGGGCTATATAAGTTCATTAAATCCCCAATAAATTTATTTTGGAACTATGAATTCACAAAATCAGGGGACAAATTACATTATCCTTTCAGTGGAATCAAAGGATTTGTCTATATAAAACTTTTTCAGAATCAAACTTAAATCTTTATCTAGGGTTTTAATAATCTAGGCTTTAATATGAAAGACTTCCATTTTTGGAGGATTTTGCAAGGTAAGATACCGGTGGAAATGGATCCTACAGAGAAGATAAGGATGGAAGACACACCTGGTTTAACGTTTAAGACTTTCAGTGGCACGATGAGCGGTTTTGTTGGGGGTATGTCTGGGGAGCTGTGGTTTCCAGATGGTATGATGTGTCCAAGGTTGAAAGGAACGTTTCCCTTTCGGGTCTGATCAAGACTGTGCAACTTATGGGGAATTATGGTCTCACATCTGCTGCGATGGGAGGGGTCTTTTCATTGACCAATCACGTGGTTGAGAAATTTTGAGAGAAGGACTTCTAGAATGGAGCCATTGGGGGCTTTGTCGCCGGCACCTCCATCTTGGGTTTGATAGGTAGAGATTCTATCCGTTTGAAAACTCTATTTTTTCTAGGCAAAATTCTTCTAAATTCAATTATAGTGCTGATAATTATTTATTTATATTTGACAAGATGCTTACTTTCATCACTGTGTGGAAATTGAACCCATGGCCAATATGGAAATATTACTATTCAATGTAGCCTTCTTACGACATATAGTTCTAAAGATCCTTTTTGTTAGAAACTGTGGGTGGGTATCTTTTCTATTATAATGTCTCCCCAGAATTGTATTTGGCCCTGATTGCTTGTCATGTTTTCCTTCGCAAGATGTTCCTTGACCCCGAGGGGCGAAACATTTTTCTAAGATTCAAACATTGGTGGGAGCATGTAACACACCTCTTTCCTAACCAAACACCCTTGTTGACATGTCTTTTTTTAATTCGGTGTCTAAATACAATCGACTTTTTAAAGCACATGATGGGAATGACAATTTTATTTTTCTGTCGATTCTCTATGGGTGTGGGTTGTATTTTAAATCAAGTTTGGTGGCACACATCTTTAGTTCAATTTTTTTTAGTTAAGTACTTGTTCCAACTCTACAATTTCATAAGGTGTTTCCTTGTAATTACCACCCACAGTTACTGTTATATTTCATCGAATTGCAAACAAAATTATAATCATGTAAGTGAAAATTGAAATACTCTTAAAATTTGGAATAAGTCATTTGAAAAAGACACAGATAAATCCATACCAATGATTTTCTCAAACAAAATTCATAACTTCATCCCAGTTATTTATGCCAAAGCTATGCAAATAGAAACACTAACATCAGTTCTTTGTTTTGACTAGATCTAGGTGTCGAGGCCATGTTTGCAGACTTGAGCCATTTCAACAGGAAATCAATCTAGGTCCAAGCTATATGTCAAGGACAGAATTATTAGTATTTCATCATACACGTGTGCTTCATCCTCCTTAAGTTTTAGTACCATAATCAAAAATTTGGGTTTCTTGGTGCAACTTGCTTTCTATGTGTTGGTTTACCCATCTCTTCTTATTGCATATACGGTAAAAGCATCTTATTTGATAAAAAACCCAAGGGACATAGGCTCTACATTTTACAAAGCAATACCACAGCCTGTGTATTGGCCAATGTTCATTGTTGCCACTTTAGCAGCGATTGTAGCTAGTCAAGCATTGATTACAACAACATTCTCAATCATAAAACAGTCCATGGCTCTTAGCTACTTCCCTCTAGTGAAGATTGTGCATACCTCACAAAATTACGAGGGTCAGATCGATTCACCTGAAGTTAACTATGTTCTCATGGTTATCTGCCTTGTAATTGTCATAGGATTCCGGGACGGAACACAATTTGGAAATGCATATGGTAAGAATATCTAAATTTATATATGACAACGGAATTTGGTAGTTTTTATGGATTCTTTTGAGTTTCCATGGATAATTTTAGGTATTTGATGGTGCAGGGGTTGCAGTTGTTGGGGTCATGTTCATTACGAAGTGCGTAGTAACCTTGGTCATGCTTGTGGTTTGGAATATGCATGTTTTGCTTATACTACCCTTCACTCTGTTATTTCCTATCTTTGATGGCGTTTATCTATCATTTGTATTGAATAAGGTGCCACGGGGAGGTTGGTGTCCCTTCCTAATTGCAACAATTTTTCTGACCATAATGTTCTCTTGGAACTACAGAAGGTAGAAAAAAGTATAAATATTTAGCATGGAGAAAATTTAGCATAGAAGGTTTGAATGGATTGGTTTCCAAGGTGAATTCACGTGTACTAGGAATTTGTTTCTTCTGCAGTGACCTTATTTCCAGTTTACCACCGATTATTGAGCATTATGTAAAGAATGTGGGGTCTCTGCATGAAGTTCTTGTCATTGTCACCATAAGAATGATTCCAGTCAAGAAAATGCTTTTGTCAGAGAGATTTATGGTTAAACTAGAGCCAAAGGGTGTATATAAATGCGTAGCCCAATATGGTTACAAATATGCCCCAAACATGGAAGGATCTGAATTTATCAACCAGGTTGTTGAAAGCATGAAAGATTATCTCCAGCTTAGAGGAACTCATTCCTCCTCACATGAAAAACGTTATGCAAGCATAAATATAGTGGCAGAAAGTAACTACTTTGTAGATGAGGAATTGCAGCAACTTGAATTAGCAAAGAATACAGGGGTTGTCAACCTTGAAAAAAGCACTGGAAAGCAATTCACGCGCCTTGAATCAAATACTAGATTGAATTTTTTTAGTACGCAAAATGGTGGAAAGGCTCTCAACTCGAAGATAAAGGAATTGCTTGATAGGCACTTGTATGGTGATTGGCTGGAGCACTAACTCCTGCAATATCAAGTATGCCCATAAATGTATCTCAGAGAATTCTTTCATGTCAAACTTGTATCAGATTGGCACCTCCACCCAATGCTCCATCACACATGTTGATTTTGTTCCAAATTATGATGCCTTATTTAATCCCTTAGTGATGTCAATTGTGCAAGGAATTTAGTCAAGGAACAGTAACATGAGCCAAGGTACGATGATACAAGAATGCAAAGTAGACACTATTAGCTTGGCTTCCATGAGTATATTCGAATGTAATCAAGTTTTCCACTATGGGTTAGTTTATTTGAAGGAGGGATGCAGCGCCCTATCATAATCATGATATCATCTCTGTGTATAATGTGAATTATGGCTTCCCACTTCCTGACATAATTTATGTTTTGGTATGTTAACTCATGCAGGTGTTGTTGTACTTGTGTCATTTTTTATCCTGTTACTACTATTCATTTTTCAAAAACTCGGTACAAGTAAAGTTAGCTTCATGTTCTCACCCATAATGATTGCCTTGTTCATGACCAACATCATGATAGGACTATATAATATTGTGAAATATTATCCTGGAGAATTCAAGGCATTCAACCCATATTATATATACTATTACTTTCATGAATATCACAAACAAGGATGGGTGATGCTTGGAGGTGTAGTCTTATGTATAATAGGTAATGATTGTTCTCATCATGATATTTGTCTCATTTTATCATATAGTATACTTGGAATTGTTTTCTAACTCAATTGACAAATCCATACCAATGATTTTCTCAAACAAAATTCATAACTTGATCCCAATTATTTATGTTAAAGCTATACAGATAGAAACACTAACATTAGTTCTTTGTTCTGATTGGATCCAAGTGTCGAGGTCATGTTTGCAGACTTGGGCCATTTCAATAAGAAATCAATCCAGGTCCAAGCTATATGTCAAGGACAGAATTATTAGTATTTCATCATACCTGTGTGCTTCATCCTCCTTAAGTTTTAGTACCATAATTAGAAATTTGGGTTTTTTGGAGCAGCTTGCTTTTTGTGTGTTGGTTTACCCATCTTTGCTTATCATATATATGGGACAAGTGGCTTATTTGATAAAAAAAACCCAGGGGAAATAGGCTCTGCATTTTACAAAGAAATACCACAGCCTGTGTATTGGCCAATGTTCATTGTTTCCACTTTAGCAGCCATTGTAGCGAGGCAAGCATTGATTACAGCAACATTCTCAATCATAAAATAGTCCATGGCTCTTAGCTGCTTCCCTCAAGTGAAGATTGTGCATACCTCACAAAATTAGGAGGGTCAAATCTATTCACCTGAAGAAAACTATGTTCTCATGGTTATCTGCCTTGAAATTGTCATAGGATTCCGTGATGGAACAAAAATTGGCAATGCATATGGTAAGAATATCCGAATTTATATCTCACAACAGAATTTGGTAGTTTTTATGGATTCTTTTGAGTTTCCAATGATAATTTTAGATATTTGGTGGTGCAGGGGTTGTAGTGGTTTGGGTCCTGCTCATTATGACGTGCGTAGTAACCTTAGCCATGCTTGTGGTTTGGAACATGCATGTTTTTCTTATACTACCCTTCACTTTATTTTTTACAATCTTTGAAGGCATTTATCTATCATCTCTATTAAATAAGGTGCCATAGGGAGGTTGGTGTCCCTTCCTAATTGTAGCGATTTTTTTTACCATAATGTTCTCTTGGAACTATGGAAGGCAGAAAAAGTATAAATATTTAGCACTGAGAAAACTCAACATAGGAGGTTTGAATGGATTGGTTGTCGGGGTGAATTCACGTGTACTAGGAATTTGTTTCTTCTGCAATGACCTTATTTCTGGCTTACCACCAATTATTGATCATTATGTAAAGAATGTGGGGTCTCTGCATGAAGTTCTTTTCATTGTCACCATAAGAATGATTCTAGTCAAGGCAGTGCTTTTGTTGGAGATATTTATGGTTGTAAAACTAGAGCCAAAGGGTGTATATAAATGCGTAGCCCAATATGGTTACAAAGATGCCCCAAACATTGAAGGCTTTGAATTTATCAACCAGGTTGTTGAAAGCATAAAAGACTATCTCAAGATTAGAGGAACTGATTCCTCCTCACATGATAGAAGTTATGCAAGTAGAAATACAGTGGCAGAAAGTAACTACTCTGTAGATGAGGAATTGCAGCAGCTTGAATTGGCAAAGAATATAAGGGTTGTGTATGTTCTAGATAAAATCACATTGAAGACTAATAAGAGCACTGGTCCTTTTGAAGGATTACTGATTGACAAGCTCTACAGGTTTCTCCAAAACAATTGCGTGTTGACTCTGTCTACCTACTATATACCACCAGCACATTTACTTCAAGTCAGAATGGTGCAAGAAATTTAGAGTTAGTTCACACAAGACTGTTAGAAGATAATGAAATCAGAAGCTTTCACTCATATTAAAGCTTTTAGGGCCGTAAAGTTCCTGATCACTGGAAGATAAGATATAATTTTGTACTATTGTTACTAATTTAATAGAAGGATCTGAATTTATCAACCAGGATATAATTGAAGGATCTGAATTTATCAACCATAATATAATTGAAGGATCTGAATTTATCAACCAGGTTGTTGAAAGCATAAAATACTATCTCAAGCTTAGTGGAACTCATTCCTCCTCACATGACAAAAGTTATGCAAGCAGAAATATAGTGGCAGAAAGTAACTACTCTGTAGACGAGGAATTGCAACAACTTGAATTGGAAAAGAATATAAGGGTTGTGTATGCTCTAGGAAAAATCACATTGAAGACTAATAAGAGCACTGGTCCTTTTGAAGGATTACTGATTCCAAAACAATTGCAGGCTGACTCTGTCTACCTACAATATACCACCTGCACATTTACTTCAAGTTGAAATGGTGCAAGAAATTTGGAGTTCGTTCACACAAAACTATTAGAAGACAATGAAATCAGAAGCTTTTACTCATAATAAAGCTTTTAGGGCCGTAAAGTTCCTGATCACTGGAAAATAGAATATAATTTTGTACTATTGTTACTATTTTAATAGATTTAGAAGATTTCAAAATGCAAATTTCTGGTGAGATCAAAAGAAATGAGCATTGAGTTTTTTACCATCTCTGCAATAAATCATGCATCATTTAGAGTGAACTAGTACATACATATTTTCTGACTCTGGTAGAATGGAAAAAAATGATAACAGTTCATTAATTTTCAGTTTCAATCCTTCTTTTACACTAAGGCTCTTATCTTTTGATGA
>APFE031185049.1:31312-44244 GCA_000404065.3 Pinus taeda | reverse complement strand
AAGAATTCAGTCAAGGAATAGTAACATGAGCCAAGGTAAGATGATACAAGAATGCAAAGTAGACACTATTAGCTTGCCTTCCATGAGTATATTGGGATGTAATCAAGTTTTTCAGTATGGGTTAGTTTATTTGAAGGAGGGATGTAGCTCCCTATCATAAACATGATATCATCTATGTGTATAATGTGAATTATGGCATCCCACTTCCTGACATAATTTATGTTTTCATATGTTAACTCATGCAGGCGTTGTTGTACTCGTGTCATTTTTTATCCTGTCACTACTATTCCTTTTTCAAAAACTTGGTACAAGTAAATTTATCTTCATGTTCTCACCCATAATGATTGCCTAGTTCATGACCAACATCATATGATAGGACTATATAATATTGTGAAATATTATCCTAGAGAATTCAAGGCATTCAACCCATATTATATATACTATTACTTTCATGAATATCACAAACAAGGATGGGTGATGCTTGTAGGTGTAGTCTTATGTATAATAGGTAATGATTGTTCTCATGATGATAGTTGTCTCATTTTATCATATAGTATACTTGGAATTGTTTTCTAACTCAATTGATAAATCCATACCAATGATTTTCTCAAACAAAATTCATAACTTGATCCCAATTATTTATGTTAAAGCTATACAAATAGAAACACTAACATTAGTTCTTTGTTCTGACTGGATCTAGGTGTCGAGGTCATGTTTGCAAACTTGGGCCATTTCAATAAGAAATCAATCCAGGTCCAAGCTATATGTCAAGGACAGAATTATTAGTATTTCATCATGCTTGTGTGCTTCATCCTCCTTAAGTTTTAGTACCATAATTAGAAATTTGGGTTTTTTGGTGCAGCTTGCTTTTTGTGTGTTGGTTTACCCATCTTTTCTTATCATATATACGAGACAAGTGGCTTATTTGATAAAAAAAACCCAGGGGAAATAGGCTCTGCATTTTACAAAGAAATACCACAGCCTGTGTATTGGCCAATGTTCATCGTTTCCACTTTAGCAGCCATTGTAGCGAGGCAAGCATTGATTACAGCAACATTCTCAATCATAAATTAGTCCATGGCTCTTCGTTGCTTCCCTCAAGTGAAGATTGTGCATACCTCACAAAATTAGGAGGGTCAGATCTATTCACCTGAAGAAAACTATGTTCTCATGGTTATCTGCCTTGAAATTGTCGTAGGATTCCATGATGGAACAAAAATTGGCAATGCATATGGTAAGAATATCTGAATTTATATCTCACAACAGAATTTGGTAGTTTTTATGGATTATTTTGAGTTTCCAATGATAATTTTAGATATTTGGTGGTGCAGGGGTTGTAGTGGTTTGGGTCCTGCTCATTATGACGTGCGTAGTAACCTTAGCCATGCTTGTGGTTTGGAACATGCATGTTTTTCTTATACTACCCTTCACTTTATTTTTTACAATCTTTGAAGGCATTTATCTATCATCTGTATTAAATAAGGTGCCATAGGGACGTTGGTGTCCCTTCCTAATTGTAGCAATTTTTTTTACCATAATGTTCTCTTGGAACTATGGAAGGCAGAAAAAGTATAAATATTTAGCACTGAGAAAACTCAGCATAGGAGGTTTGAATGGATTGGTTGCCGGGGTGAATTCACGTGTACTAGGAATTTGTTTCTTCTGCAGTGACCTTATTTCTGGCTTACCACCAATTATTAAGCATTATGTAAAGAATGTGGGGTCTCTGCATGAAGTTCTTTTCATTGTCACCATAAGAATGATTCTAGTCAAGGCAGTGCTTTTGTTGGAGATATTTATGGTTGAAAAACTAGAGCCAAAGGGTGTATATAAATGCGTAGCCCAATATGGTTACAAAGATGCCTCAAACATTGAAGTCTTTGAATTTATCAACCAGGTTGTTGAAAGCATAAAAGACTATCTCAAGATTAGAGGAACTGATTCCTCCTCACATGATAGAAGTTATGCAAGCAAAAATACAGTGGCAGAAAGTAACTACTCTGTAGATGAGGAATTGCAGCAGCTTGAATTGGCAAAGAATATAAGGGTTGTGTATGTTCTAGATAAAATCACATTGAAGACTAATAAGAGCACTGGTCCTTTTGAAGGATTATTGATTGACAAGCTCTACAGATTTCTCCAAAACAATTGCATGTTGACTCTGTCTACCTACTATATACCACCAGCACATTTACTTCAAGTCAGAATGGTGCAAGAAATTTAGAGTTAGTTCACACAAGACTGTTAGAAGACAATGAAATCAGAAGCTTTCACTCATATTAAAGCTTTTAGGGCCGTAAAGTTCCTGATCACTGGAAAATAAGATATAATTTTGTACTATTGTTACTATTTTAATAGAAGGATCTGAATTTATCAACCAGGATATAATTGAAGGATCTGAATTTATCAACCAAGTTGTTGAAAGCATAAAATACTATCTCAATCTTAGTGGAACTCATTCCTCCTCACATGACAAAAGTTATGCAAGCAGAAATATAGTGGCAGAAAGTAACTACTCTGTAGACGAGGAATTGCAACAGCTTGAATTGGAAAAGAATACAAGGGTTGTGTATGCTCTAGGAAAAATCACATTGAAGACTAATAAGAGCACTGGTCCTTTTGAAGGATTACTGATTGACAAGCTCTACAGGTTTCTCCAAAACAATTGCAGGCTGACTCTGTCTACCTACAATATACCACCTGCACATTTACTTCAAGCCGGAATGATGCAAGAAATTTAGAGTTCGTTCACACAAAATTGTTAGAAGACAATGAAATCAAAAGCTTTGACTCATAATAAAGCTTTTAGGGCTGTAAAGTTCCTGATCACTGGAAAATAAGATATAATTTTGTACTATTGTTACTATTTTAATATATTTATAAGATTTCAAAATGCTAATTTACGTTGAGATCAAAAGAAATAAGCATTGAAATTTTTTACCATTTTTGTAATAAATCATGCATCATTTAGAGTGAACTGGTACGTACATGTTTTGTGACTATGGTGGAATGGAAAAAAACGATAACAACTCATTACTTTTCAGTTTCAATCCTTCTTTTACAGTAAGGCTCTTATCTTTTGATGACATGGAGAGCCTGGTAAATTAAACTTTTCAAGAAATCCCAGGTAGAGTTTGTTAAGAGGGTATTTTAAATCTTAATAGTAACTCCTTTTTATCCTTTATCCTCCAAAATTTGTACACTCTCAAATTGTCTAGGGCTAAGTACCAGTTCATGTGTTACAGGCCCAAGCCACCAAACAACACTTTCCCATGTTGGGTCCCTTCAAATTCCTAATATAAGAAGCCCCATAGGAGCAACAAAATGAAAATGATACCTAGAAAATCACCCTTCTTGCCTAAGTCACCAATCCTAGTAAAGGCTTAAGGAGGACTAGCAATAATTTTAAAGATCCCATGCTTCCACTATACTCTCTATTGCTTTATGATCCAATATGTTTCTCATCTTATCTTTCCATTTTGTTTTGAATGTGGAGTCTTTACAACCTGCAATATAGTATGTTCTAAGCCCCTGTAGCAATAGTCAAAGTGTGGCTAGAGTTGCTTTACAATATCCAGGGTTTTCAAATGGGCATCTTTGAAATTTTGGAAAAGAAATTGAAGCATTTGGCAAGTTTTGGCCTACTACTCATAAACAACAATCCGAAAAAGGGATATGTGTTGTAGTATTTGTAAATGAGTAAACATTTAAAATTTGGTTTTATATGAAAAAAATATTCAATATGCATAATGAAACATTAAATCAAAATGATAATAATAAAACAGTTTAAGTCAATTCATTATTTTTCTTTTTTATATTAACAAAATTATAAACAATTTTTTAAGAAGGAGTCATAGTATTAATGATTCATCTTCATAACCATCAAAACTTCATATTAAAATCTATTTAACATGTTTTAAATTTAATCTATAACTTACTATAGTGGATATATTGTACTCAAGAAAAAAGGGTTTGGTGCAGTGACCATTCCCATTCTACCCAGCTCATAGAACAATCGAGTTGTGGTAGGACTTGATCTGTAATACTGGGTAATTGGGTCTCTCAGCTGACACATTTACTGTATATGATATGTGTCCTTTTTTGGTCTGTGACAAGCAGTGGAAGATAATATTCGTACCGTATGTTCTCGGATGGGGTCTTTTCCAACTTATTCCATCAAAGCAATTTTGTTATTGGTAGGAACTTTAGGCCTTGCTGCCATGGGCTTTGAATGGAAATGAGTGGGCAGAGGTTGTCAGTTAAGCTTGGGGTTGCTACTTTCTAGCATTATTTTTAATTATCTTTGACAAAAGTGTATCCTTATGATACATTTCATCCATCATATACAATCAAAGGTATAAATTTTTGATGATATTTCGACTTGTTATTTCATGCTAGTTTCTCTTTCTTGGGAAATCTCAGTATTGTCAGAGGGGTTTAGTTGAAGATAGACAAATTGGGAATTTGATAGTTGTCAGAAGTGCTTTTGCTAAGCAGGATTTGCTAAATAATGCAAATATAATTTTCATTGGTTGTCCTAAGCATGTTTTGTGCATATATTCCTTATAATGTTGTTGCTTGAACCATAATTTTCATTTCAAGCCTTTAAAAGTGAGCGTTACAGAACATGAATTGGGATATTAAAAACACATTCGAGGTTTTATCCAAAAGAAAGTTATGACATCTCATATGAAGTTAGTAATGAAAAACGTCATTTTAATATAGTTCTGGCAGGGTAAGGAATTTGTGCATCCCTATATTTATGAAAATTTCACCCAGAGTTTGACGGCATTCACTTTTATTTTTGGAAACTCCTAGTTGACAAAACCATGTCGTAGGAAAAGGACATTTAATTTTTACTCTCAGGATGGTAAATCGGATTATACAACAAATAAATTTAATTTTTACTCTCAAGATGGTAAATCGGATTATACAACAAATAAAATTAATTTTTACTCTCAGGATGGTAAATTGGATTATACAACAAATAAAATCATATTTATAGTAAGTCGAATATTTTGTGACAGCTAGCAACCTTGTGTTCCTTCTTTAAAAGTGACAATTCATTCTTAAATATGTAACATATGGAAAAACAAAATCTCCAAATACAAAAAAAAAAACAAAAACAAACAAACAAACAAAAAAACTTAAAATAATGTACAAAAACATGTTCACATAAACAACTACTACATGGATAATGGATAACTTCTACATGACATTAACTATAACTCATTATCATCCACCCTTGCTTTCAAGAATGCCCATTCATATGTTGCTATTCTTCCACATACTACTATTACTTACAAAATATCCATATTCAAAACACACATAACTAATAGTTTCAACTGTAACTCAATATAATCCACAATGTCCATTCACATGTCACTATTCTTCTACACACTATTATTTACAAAATATCCATATTCAGCATACACATAACTAACAATTTCAATTGCAACTCATTATCATCCACCCTTGCTTTCAACAATGCCCATTCACATGTCGCTATTCTTCCACATTCTATGCCTTACAGCGTTTCCTTTGCAACATCAGGTGCAAACGCTGGTATACAAATTTGTAAATTTCTTTTCATATTAGGATAAGGTACAATTTTGTTTATTTCTTACCATACACATTATTGGGATTAAATCTAAAATTGAAAATCAAAATACAACCAAAAGAATGTTTTAGTAACAATACAAATGAAATACAACTAAAATAATATCTTACTAACAATATTTGTATTGCTATATATTATTTTTATGTTTGTAGGGATATATATTTTCTTTTTATTCATCATTAGTCTACGTCATGGTAGGAATCTAGCAATCGATTTTCTTATTGATTATTATTAGTTTAGCATTGACTAATGCAAGTTACAATGTTTAACTTTGAAAAATAAATATTTATTTTAAGTTTTATTCAAAAAACTATTTTTCAAACATGTGATTGGACTATGAGTTCAAAAACCTTATTGCAGCCTTTGTGCCATGTGGATAACTAGTTCTCATATTCTTGTTGTAACTTGTGGATATGATTGCAATATTCATGCCATTATTTTTATTCTTAAACTTAATAACTTAATAGATAACAAGATATTTGATGCATTTAACGAATCACTAATATAAAACCAAGCAATTTCTTTGTTTCTTTTAAATAGAATAGAAAATAAATTCTGCAATTTAATTATGAGACATGTTGTGAGCTTTATGGATGGTACGTGATTTGTGAAGGCATGTCGAATGACCAAATAGATATATATTAGGCCCTCATAACTCATGTCATTTGTCAAAAAATACATTTAATGCATTTAGTGAATCGTTAATGGAAAACCAACCAATTTCTTGGATTTCTTTGAAATACAATATAAAATAAACTATGTGATTTAATTCTATGACATGTTGTTGTGACTTGTTTGTAGATGGAAAGCGATTTGGGGAGGCATGTAGAGTGACTAAAGAGATATACATTGGGCTCTTGGAACTAATGTTGTTTGTATACCATGGATTAACTTGAGTGAAATCTATCCTTGATTTCTAACGAAAATTCTAACAGTTTTATTAACCCCATTCACAACCTTAGCAATAATTAGAGGAATGTTTCATTAACTTCGTAGACATTTGTAGCAAACCAGAAGTAATGACAGAGCTAGGAATAAAGCAAACAAAAACATCTTGTTGACATATGTTGACTTTAACTACTTCGCCAACACGGTCTCAAAGTCATAGGGGTAGAACCAAAAAGCAACTCTTGACAAAATTCATGAAAAATTGGTAGCACTCAGTGCTTTGACAAGGGAGGGGTTTTTCTATCTCCATTGCAAGTGAGAGGCACTAAAAGTAATCTTTCTAGAGATATTAATTTAGGGAAGTGCAACTTGGCTCCATGTTTGCACATTGCTTCTTATTTTTTTAACAAAAGTGAAGATTGATATATTTCTTTCAATTATTTGTTCTTTCTTTACTAGCTTTATAGGTGCAAAAATCTATGGTTTATAGACCTTAGCTTTGTTTGAATTTTTCTACATAAACAATACAATTTATACAATTTCTCTAGTTGATGTTCAGTCCCCAGTAATCGATGATGATTTTATGTTATTTGGTTGATATTCAAATCCACAGATTATTGTTTGGGACAATATTTCCTTATTTGTCAAGATCCCTAATTATTGGAAATTATTAATAACAACAAAACGATAGTGTGGGGCATTCTACAACTTCTCTATAAATAATAAAACCATTTTTAATGTAGTATTAATAATAGAGAAATATATGGAACGGTGTTTCTTTCATTCTTTGATATAAGCTTGGAACAGGTTTATTGCGAGATATATATTACATATAACATTATAGGATTTACGAGAAAAATTAGAGCTCCCCTTGAGCATTTACAGTCCCTATATTTCAAACTTGGTTCGAATTCTTCAAGTTATTCATCTGACAATAGTACATCATCAATATCATTTTCATCCAAAATATTGTCTTGAACATCTCCTTGAAATTTTTCAACATCTTTGTTTGACACATGAATTAACTGCTCGTCTACATCATCTTCTTGTTCAATATCATCTTCTTCTACTAAATTATACTTTACCCACCTTCCTCTTAGATCATATCTAACAACATATGACCAAACCCCTCTACCCTGGAACCTCTGAGTAAAAGACATGTTTGCATTGGCTTGGAAGAACATAATGATTTGTTCCTAGCTCAAATGACCTTTTATTAAACATGGTAAATCTGTTATCATGTTAAATAATTATTCTATCAGGATCACGTTCATTTATTCGTAGCATGTACCATTTGAGGTCGAATAGAACCAATTTGAAGGAGTTAAAGTCACACTCAAGTATGTCAACCAAATACCCATATTATCGATTTTCAGAGACTTTTGGACATCTATCACTTCTAGAGGAAACATTAGTGACCTGGAAGACTACAACTATCCCACAATTAGAATTTTTCCTCTTTTCATCCAACTTTTTGATGCAAAATTCCATTATATCACATAGTCTTGTGGTGTTTCAACTACAATATGTTAAACACATAAAAAAGGCATTATCAATTAATAAAAATATTTATATAACTTGGAAAGTATCTAGAAAAAACAAACATGCATTCACATTAATAATTTATAAAACAACTTAATAAAATATTCTAGGGTGAAACTACATGTTTTCATGTTTATTTTCAAATCATTTTCTAAATCAATTTCCCTGTATGTAAGATTGGTACCTCCTTTATGATGAGCTTCTATAACCAATGTAGACACCCCTTCCCATGATAATGTACCATCATGATGTATACATCTTTCAATCCAGACCTTCATCTAGTCAAGATTGTTTGCAATATACATATGTAGTGCATCCCATTCTCAACCATTGTATCAGAAAATCATAATTCACTAATAAGTATTACTTACCATGGTCAATATTAATAATTGATGAAAGAATAAAAATTAAATAAGTATGATATACACAAAAATGAAAAGTTATGTGTATTATAAATCTCCACAAATATTTAGTTACCTCTCACTCTGCTCATTCTACCTTTCTCCAAGAGGTGCTCCCCTTCAAACATTTTAATGGAGTTCACATCCCAAATGTTATGCACATGCATATTTGTTGTTAATTTAGAAAGATAATGACTAATATACATCATGGGTTGATATACCATATATCCTTCCACCATAGAACCCTCAAAACATGCTCTTTGTCTAACAAAGTCTTCAATGATTTCAAGTGCCTCTCCACCATCCACATTGACCTCGTATGTACATATCCACACAATTCAATCTCCTCAAGTTGGTGTATGAGGTATTGTTCTTGTGCATCAAAAAAATATTGGAGGTGGATACCTTTATATCTCACACATTAGCTGAGGAATTTCTCTCTTCCAATACTTTATATCATCTTTATTGATTTCTTTCAATGACAACCATCTACAGTTGATGTAAGAAAATAACATGTTTCAACAAAACATAATTTCTTATATTACAAGTAAAACACCTTTCATTAATTTAAACAATAAATTGAAAAAACATTGTGGATATAAATCGCTACTTACCTCATGTATTTTCCAAGATCATATATAACTTGTTTGATGTTGTTGTCAAAGTGCTATGGGAGAGATAGAGGTAGAACATATTATAAAAATAAAAATGAATCATTATTTTTTTAATCAGACAAAAAAAAACTATGAAGATGTATACCAATATAGAAATATATATACCAAAATAATTAACTTAATGAAGGTATGTCAATCAAGTATTTTTATCCCATCAAATTCACCTTTCTTTGTTAAGATACTATTTATGTTTGAAGAAAAACATGTGGGGAATTTATTTCTTTGAATGACCTATTTTACATTATTACTTTAATTTTTTGTTAATAATCATGGAAGGCTATTTCGGTATCCATTGCTATTTGATTGAATCCCACTTTGCATTTCATGTTTGGATTCTTGAATGTCATTATAAATTTTGACAATTTTTTCTTTGTCCCTCCTACCATCTATGATTTGCCATAATGTTTTTGTTACATTCTTCTTGATATGCATTGTATCAAATAAATGAGTTATTCTTAGGTCCTCATAGTAGGGCAACATCACGAATTGAGTGGGATAACTTCTCATTCTTCGTTTAAGCCCATTATTCATATCTTCGCAACCTTGATGAAGCATACAATAAAGAACGACAATAATTATGAAGTACGGTAAAATAAATTATATAAAAATAAAAATTCAAAACATTACATATGTGATACATAAATAAATTTCTTACATCTACTTTTTTTGTTATATTCCAACTTACATAGGTGAGGTGTAATTCTTTGTGGTTTTAATCGAGTCTCTTCTTTCCCATTGAAAAGATGTTTTTCAGTGGTATGATACCTATGGTTCTTAGAGAGGAAGTGTATATACTCATAACACACCTCCTTTCCTAAACAATCAAACGATGAGATTTCATCTCAGGACCACAAACTAGACATGAAAATTTACCCTTCGTTTGAATACTTGCAAGAGATGGATTAATGTCAAATATACAAAGGGGTTATTTAAAGAAAATGCATGATATATTCAAATAATTATATAATATTAAAGTACAATATTGGAACGTTATATACCACAAAAATGTGTTAGCCCTAGGGAATCATGAATTGTACATACAAGTATTATGTGGAATTGAAATTTCCTCTACCTTATTGGTTTATAGGCATCATACATAATGATGTCATTCCATAACTTTAATAACTTGTCTATAAGAGGCTCAATATATACATTCATATTAATCTAGGTGGATATTGGTGGCCACCTTCCTATTCCACGTGGACCCCCGCCATTGTTTCTTTCAGTTTTTCAGTTTCCTTAATTGTAGCACAATTTACTATTCTTGGTAGTTTTTCAAGTTTTGAACTTCCAAAGCCGTTTTGAGGCCCTAAATGACTTTTTTTTGGCAATATTCTTACAATATTGCTAGTTATTTCTTTAAAATCATGTTTCTGGTTGTAGTCCTCTAAGAGATATTTCCAATGAGGTATCATGCATGTCAAACGGAGATAATATGACCAAGTTACGACCCCAAGAAGTTGGTTACCCAACTAACCCCAACGAGGCCCATAAAATCTTGGTGTTACATCTCCTCGGGTTAGGGTTTTGGTTGTTTAGGGTTTTATCTTATTGTTAAATAATAAAAAGGCCCTTGAGCCTCATTGTAACACAATGGAGAGGCATGTAGCCTCCACATCTCTTCTCAGAAATAAGCTACCATCACCCGAGATAGTCTCATTTCCATTCTGTTTGTAAGCATATTTCATTATTTGATATTAATGAAAAATAGTGTTATTTATGGTGCATATCTATATTTATGGTTATATTTGTAATTTGTTGCGTTCCTAATTAAATTTGGATCAGTGGTAACAAATCGATCTTCTCTTTCTCTGTTTTTCTTTGCATGTTCCCAATGAGGTCAAGATATAGGGAGTTAGGGCTTGAACTAGTCGAACCTTTCCAAGACTAGCCTCAGAAATCCCGACAGCCTCCCATGGGGGAAGAAAACAAAGACGAGAGAGCAGAAAATTCTATCAAAATATTGCTCGAGGAAGCCCTCAAGAAATAAAGGAATGCGATAATGGATAACTTTTCCCAGATCCTTCAACGATTGCCCACCAGTGGTGCATCCACATCCAACATCCACTCTGGAGGCTCCACACCTTTTAAGGTACAAGTAAACTTTGACATTCCCATATTTGAGGGAAAAATAGATGCAAACGTAGTAGATAAATGGTTGAACCTACTAGATGGATATTTCTTTGTTCATGATTTTTCCAGCCGAGAAAAGATTAATTTTTCTCTTCTCAAAGCCGCCCCCCACGTCAAGGACTAATGGGAAACCTATTGTGAGCATAAGGATGAAATTACGACCTCACTATTTTTAGTCACTCCAACTTGGAATTCATTCTGGGACGTCATCAAGGAGTAGTACTACCCTACCGGGAGCTATGAGGACAAATACATAAAGTGGACCACGTTGTGGCAGGGAAGGGACCAAGATGTGTCGTAGTTTACCACTGTTTTTCATACCCTTCGCATGAAGTTGGGTATCAAGGATTAAAAGAAACATTTGTTACTCAAGTACCTTGGTTGCCTACATAGATACATCTAGGACAAGATGGAGTTCCTGGACATATCCTCACTTGGCAGGATGTACCGATACGCTGTTAAGATCGAGCAGAAGTTTAAACAGAAGAAGCGAGACTTTGGATTTGTGAATTTGAAGCAAAGCAAAGGTGCCCCCAAACCGTAGAACAAAGGACAAAGCCAAGGCGGGACAACCCAAGACAACCTGCCAAGGCCACAAGCAAAGGAAAACACTGTGAAGCTGAACAAGGACATGGGAAATTGGTGTTAGTTCCATAAGAGCTCCACCCACAACACAAGTGAGTGTCGGGCCAAGCAGTCACTAGTGGCCGAACTGAAGGCTTCAAAATCAGATGCATGTTCCGACTCTGAGTCAAAACCCAACAAGGGAAATGAAACAGGGAAGTAGATTGTTGATGTGGAGCCCAACACCACTGTTGTCACCACAAAGATCCAGAAGGAGGAACCTGAAGATCTAGAGGAGGACAAGCATCTCTTCCACTCCCAAATGTGGGTAAAGGTTCCCCCCTACAGTTCATTGTCAACAGTGGGAGCCAAAGAACCTCATTGCAGCAAAAGTCATGAAACGGCTAGTCTTATCGACCATAGCACACCCACAACCGTACACCATCAGATGGCTTCACCAAGGATGGGATCTGCCCATGAGCCAACAATGTTGCCATACATCATCAAGCCCTTCATGGATGAGGTATTATGTGAAGTTGTTCCCCTTGATGTTTGTGATGTTTTATTAGGCCAACCATACTTGTTGAAGCAACATGTTGTGTATGAGTCAAGGCCTGGCACTACTATTGTTACATAGGGAAATAAGTTGTACAAGATACCATAGGTAACACCGTCTACCACCATCTCTCTGCTTACTGCAAAACAATGCAGTAAGCTCATTTCAAAAACCAGGAAATTTGCTTTCCTGATGATACGCCCTCAAGGAAAGAAGAAGACAGTGGTCACAGCCTCCAAACAGGGCCCCTCCACATAACAACAACATATGGGCAGGGTCATAGAGGAGTACGAGGACATCTTCACCTCCCCCATAGGGGTTCCTCTACAGTGTCAAGTTAAGCACTCCATCGATCTGACCCCAAGTGTGTCATTACCCAATGGACCAATCTATCGATGCTCCTTTATGGAGAATGTTGAAATCTAGAGGCAAATTCAGGAGCTACTTTAGAAAGGTCACATTCAGCTGAGTTCATCACCATGTGGGAGCCTGATCGTTTTGGTACAAAAGAAGGATGGGACTTGAAGACTCTGTATTGACTATCGGGCGCTGAA
>APFE031185049.1:11457-28440 GCA_000404065.3 Pinus taeda | reverse complement strand
AGAAAGAGTTAAATTAAGAGAGCTATAAAAATACTAAAAACAAGTAAAGTTATCAAAAAGTAAAAAGAAATAAAATAAGAAAGAATTATATTAAGAGAATTACTAAATTAAGTTAAACTTAAAATAAAGAAATAAAAATTGCATGTTGACACATGAAATCTGTGCATGTGGTTCCCCTTCCAATGTTTGCTCTATTTAATAGACAGTGAGCAAGATGAGAGGATATTCCGTCATCCATCCTCTTGGGAGAAAAGTGTTGTGAGACAAAGGATTCCCTGGAAATAGTAGGTTGATTGAGGGCTCGAGGGTGACCAGTTGTAGAAATATTATATGCAGTTGGGCCTACGGTTGGGTGGAGAGTCATCCCCAAAAATTTGTTGCGGTTATCAGAATTCAAATAGCGTTCAACTCCAAAATAACAAGCAAGGAATGTCATCGCTACAGGTAAGTTGCCTTTGTTCCTATTTCTAAAAAAATCTATGATAATTAGATGAATAGAGGTGTGTTGATTGTAAATCACTTAATTGATCTAATTAATTACATATTTTAATTTTGGGGTTGTTACACATTGAGCACATTCAACACATCCACCAACAAGTCCAATGATATATTGGACAAAGCCAATGCTAAGTACAAGCAGCGGCATGATTAGCATTGGCGCCACACAAGTTCCAGGTGGGCGACAAAGTTTGGCTACATTTGCAGAAGGAGCACCTTGTTGGGCCCCACTGTAAGATTCACCCGCTTCGATATGGGCCTGTTAATGCCTTGAAAATCGCTGCATCAACATCGGGGAAAACTGCCCGGTCCGGACCTTAAAGCAGCTCCTTTTCCGTTTGGTGTGATGGCTCCGACTGGATATAATGGGACCAGTTTCCCAATGATTTATAAGTGGGATGGATAAGTGATCGATTTTTTTTATATCTAATGGGAATGATAGATGATCTATTCTAAAATGCAACAATATAAAAGTAACTAATCTATCCGAGGAAGTCTTTCTCCTAGTGCAATTTTTTATGGTTTTTATCGACAAGTAGGCATATAGATGACTCTACTCATAAATAAAAATATCCATTCATATGATAATTACTTTGTTCAAGTAGTTGAACAAAGTAATAATTAAAACGTTATCACACTAATATTTATATATTATTGACACACCTATATATGAAAGATAACAACTCTTAAACATTCAATAGTGATAACTCAAAGAATTGTTGTAAGAGCGTATACATATATTCATAATAACAATATAAAGAAATGTTGATTCACATAAAAGCATGAAGCAAAAACACAGATAGTAGTACCGTATGCATTTGAGTCTCCTCCGATATGAATCACATTCAGATCCTGCCTTTTAACTTAAGAATACTTTCACAAGAAACAATAATGCATATCGCATAAAAGCATTCTTTATCAAAACTCAGAATTCAGGTCCAGTATTTATAAAATAAATATATCGAAAACATAGTAGTGCAACTTCCGATCCAAGTCTTAATACAAAAATTTGAGGACCCTTTCTAAAAACATGAAATGGTCTATAAATACTACTTAAACTAACAAACTATGAAATAAATATGCTATGCGCTGGTATAACCAAATCACAAAAATGTGAAAATATTCTTGAAATAGGCATGTTGCGGTCGGTCAAAAATGGTTCATTGTATTGGCTGATCATCTTGTGATTAGAGCTGACAAATGGCGAGCATCGGCTGAAGTTCTGTTGGATGACTCATGCGCGAGTGTAACTGAGCAATGTATGTGGCATCATTAAGTTCGGGAATCATATGGCCAATTGCATCGGTGAGGCATTTCATCGTTGTTCGCTGACTATATGGTTTGACAAGGAAAAACCAAAAGGTTTCCCACGTTAAACTTTGAATACCTGCGATCAATCTTTCCCTCTACTCCAGCTCATGTTTCCACGTCTGTTCTAATGCTTTTACTGGTGGAAGTTTCCTTGGAGAACATTTTGTTATTAAATTTGACAAATAAAGACTGTTATTAATTAACTCAACTAGATTGTTTGTTGCCGATCTACATCTTGATGTCACTCTTTCTAACTTCATTAGCTAAGATTGTCATTCAGTAAATAGAATTTCTGTATGTGATTCCGGAATTTGTGGTAAATTAGCAGCTTTTCCTTCTTTAGATTCTTGCCAGGAGAGAAAATTTGTTAATATTTCATCTACTTTTTCCAAATCCAGTCTCGCATCTACTGATTTTTCAACCATGGATGATGAAATTTCACACAGAGGAAGAACCAATGAGATATTATGACATAATAGGCTCAACTGACTAGACAATGCCCTGGTAATTTGTAGAGCCTCCGATCTGAATTCTCCCACTTGGGGATATTCCTTGAATCTTTCTATCAGAACTGTTAGTCGAACGATTTGTTCTTCCTTCGAATTACTCAACTGTTCATTTAATAATTGCAACTTACTCAATGCTTGGGATAACTCCTGTTGCTTATGAATTGCTTGCTCATCAATCCTTTGCTTTTCTTTGAGTAATTTCTCATTCAACTGGTAATTTAGTTACTTCTAGACTGCTAATTGTTGTTCTAGCTGTTCTATCTTCTGTTGTTTCTCTTGTGCCTGTGTTTCTAGCAAACTAATTGCTTGGTCTTTTTCTTTTAGCAAATTACTGACCTCCGATGTTTTAACCATTGTGGCCACTGTGTATGCTCTAGCATACTAAGAAAGTTTGGTGAGATCTTCAGAAGGATTAACTTCCTCTCTCCATACCACATTCGTTATCTCCATTTGTGAAGTCAAAAGAGGAGAGTGATCAATTTTCATCTTTTTCCTTTGTCTTTTGATTATAGCCCTATGCTTAGGGCTGTAGAAGACATCTAATGGTGGTATCTCTTCTATGTGTAAAACAATTTCATCTGAGGGATTTTCGAGGATTATTTCTACATCTTTATGAATCATGGGTGGGCCGCTTGTTCCTTTAGTCAGAACTGTGTTTATTACTGATTTCTAACCAGTGGTCACCTCAGGTGTCTTGAATCCTTGAATGCTCTCAGTATTACTAATGATGGAATCAAATTGCTTCCATTCCTTGATTAGTTTAGGATCAACATAAATGCTTGAATCAAGGGGTCCGCTACTTGTTTCTTGTCTTTGCTCCTACTCTGGCAGCTTTTCCTGTTCGGGAACCTTCTCTACTATAGGAGTATTATCGGCAGCTTTCTGTTCACTTTGACTCTGTGGCTGAACTGCCGGGGTTGTAGCTAATAGATCCAAAGGCAGAGTTTGCAACCTCTGGGCTCTGAGCCTATTGAATTTTTCTAACCCCTCTTCTCCATATTTGATATGAGCCAATCCTTTAACTTGATAAAATATTTCAGCTGAAGCAAACAAATCATCAAAGTCATCGGCTTCATGATCAAATCTTGTAAGTTTAGCTTGAGAGGTAACGTTATAGGCAACCTTCCTTGGGTCAAATTGCCTATTCAGAATGGTGGCAAGATTTAACATCTGAATCTTCTCTGCCTTTTTCTCTACATGTTTATAATCATGTAAGGTAAAAATTCCACACCGTAGGGGAAATGTAGGCCACGTGTGTTTCTTGGAATCCCTTAGGGTTTTTGACATTCCTTTAACTGTTATATGATATGCCAACTCTCGGGCTAACAGTTTTTCAGGAACATATAGAGGAAGAACATGGGGTTTGGTAAGACTACTAAAAAGCCTTACATAAGTGAATTTCTCGTCTCCAAACCAACTACCCGCTGCTGTTAGGTCAATTGCTGCTTCCTGAGATATCCTAGGGGCAGGCTTATTGAAGATAGAATAATATACAGGTGGGACAAAACCACTGCAAATTCTGTACAAGTGATTCTTATAGTGGGCCTTCCACAACTGTTTATGATAGATATGAATAAGATTAGGATCTTGGGAAGTCCACTTCTATTGGAGTATGGGGTATTCAGAATTAAAACAAATAATGTCAAGAATATATGCACTGTAGTAAAAAGGAGGAATGATCTAAGAAGTTGTATACGCTTTCCTTCTGTATTCTAGTATCTCAGTGGCTATTCTATCAGATAGAATATTTGCCCAATCCATAACATAACCATTAATCACAGCTTCCATTAACGGGACCATATCTATAGTAAATTTTGCAAAATCATATTGTCCCCACAATCTACACATCATAGCGCTAGCGTAGCAATAAGGAGAAGCTAATGAGTCAACAGAATACTTACCCGACGACTCGTGCTTATGTTTCTCTGGGAAATGCCTCCAGTGTCTGATCGGGTCCAATTCCAAGTTATTTTATTTTGCAAATTATTCCAAGGATGCCTTGTTATAGCACTTCTCGTGCGGAGGTAGATGGTACATTTGCCTGAGATCTTCAGGTTTAAATGACCCAAATTTTCTTCCATCAGTCGTGGAAAATGTTCTATCTGAAGTCGGGATTTTCTCAATGACCCATCTAACCACATCAGTGTATGGAAAAATTTTGGACCGCGCTACTACCTTAAGAAGGTATGAACAGGCCAGTTCTTTGAGAGTTCCTTCTAACTTTCTGGTGGAATCGGTTGTGGCTTCCTCTTCCAATTCTTCGGGCTCCTATGCTTCTATCAAATTGTAGATTCTTTCTCAGCTCGCATTTCCTAGACCGAGACATGTTGTATATGATATTAGTCCCTTCTTGCTCAATTCTGGTTCTTTACCAACAGGAGTTGCCTTGGCCTTCTTAGATTTCTTCCCCATCTTCTCCGGATTCATGAGTTCAAAGAAACTCTGCACAGGCAATTACAGACCGTAACACAGGGATATTGTTGCTGAAAGCCAATATGAAAATGAACAGAATTGAGGTAGTTGACATATGATAAGTTGGACGCAATCAAGAACCACCACGAGTGAAATCTTTGAAGGATTTACTCTTAAATGTGAAATTAATAGCCGTTCAAGCTACCAATCGTGATGAATAAATACCATAAATACCCGTCTCATCGATCATATATTGAATGATTATCTCAAGCATGTCTTTGGATTTCCCCGATCGGCGATCGGCGATAAATCACAAATCGCAATCGGGAATTTCAAAAGGGCGAGGCTTCATCACTTGAGACGAATATCTCCGATTGCAATAAGGTGATATTATAATAGGGCAGAGTATGTTTTCATTGAATTAGTTTTATTTATTAATTTTTTTAAAGATTTATGCATGCAAACCATTTCTCGAATGTTTTCTTCTTGAGATGCGCGCTTTATTTATTGATCGTAATCAGAGGTGCGGCTTGTGTTTTAGCTCTTTGTCATTTGACACCTCTGATTTCCGATTGCAATTATCTTTATCGGTTTGGAGGATTTGATGAGGAATTTTTATGTGTATCCCTTTATCATTGTGATACGCGATCTCCGATCACTTTATCGCAATGTAGAATTATTTATGATGTTTTTTTAAAGGAACACTTTATACTTTATTCAAAAGGCTTTACAAAATGAATTACTTACATCGGGCCTTTTGATAAAGGTTTTTGTTATAATGAGGTTAATACCAGTTTTATTTATCAAATCACAAATCTCACTAAGTTTATTTAAAAAGGGACCCATTTCTTATTAAAATTTTTGTGTAAAAGTTTTTTACAAATGGGGATTTGTTGTACAACACAACAATTGGTGATTCATTGGAAGAAACAATTATCTCTGAGAAAGTAATGTAATATTTTAACCTTCTTAATCTGAAAACCTTATTGGATAGAGAAAATCTAATATAACTAGGTAATCATAAACTCTGAATATAATGAAAACTATTTTTGATATCTCTTTCTCATCTCAAAATTACATACATTCTAAGTTTACGTAAACCTTTGTTGGTTGATAATGATAAAACAAGAGACTTCTCCAACTTAGCTTATATAATGAATCTCTTGTCACAGATAGAGCCACTGCTACCAGCAAACATCTATAGTCTCAACAAGGTTACCTTTTAACCATTTAATCATTCATTGTCCAATCCATTTCAAAGTATAATTTAAAAGAATGAATCCAAAAGATATGTTTCCACACATTTTGTATTGCATTTTTCTTTTTTCCTTATTTTTTATTTTGTAAAATAAAAGCCATTATCTTGGTTTGGTGGCCAGTTGTTGACAATGCCATTCACTGGTTGTAATTTAACTGAACAAGTTGGCTCATGATGAGACCCCTTGTCTTATAATTATAAGCCATTACCCTATTTTGGTATGCAGTGTTGGTAATGTCAGTTGAACTAGTCCCCTATGATCATGGTAAGCAGGCTCATGATGAGACCTCTTATCTCTTATATCAAATATATTTTAGAATTACACTCTGAAAAATCATAAAATTTTATGGATGGGGTGAATAATTTACTCCTTAAGAGAACATGGATAACAATTTTAAGAGTTGAAGATGCTAAGATTGGATCAGTCTTTGCTTTGTATTGATAACCTTTTTTAGCCTTTAAAACTTAGAATGATTTACAGTATTTTCAAGTTTTGAGAATATTTTACAAAAATAAAAAGTGTTTTCAAAGTTTAATCATACTTAATTTCCTAGAACTTTCTCTTCTTCCTTCAAGGGTTCCATTTATCAAAAGTAAATATTAACACTATTTTTCTTTTAAGTAACATTTTCAAAATAGTAAGAACCAATAGAGGGCTATTTACAACTTTATTTTCCAATAAAGAAATTAAACTAATTATTCACACAAATATAGCTGAAAATTTGAATATTTACAAAGTAAGAAGGGGTTACCTCCTCAAGTGAAGAATTTTTTCAAAATAAGCCCATTGACAGGAAGAGAATCTTTCTTTTCTGATAGATCTTACAATATGAATGTTGATGGGCCTATCTTCTCGCTGATTTGGAATGGTCTGAGCCACATTTTCTGAAATTTAGTGTGTTTTCCTTTATCCTCGTGGGCTTTGTCCCATTTCAAAACAAGATCACCAACTTGTAAAAGTTTTGAACCAGTGGAAGTTGTATCAAAAGAAGACTTAATAATTTGTTGATGCTTCACATGTGTAGTTCAGGCTTTCTCCCTTTCTTCTTCTAATTTCAGGATCTGATTATGTCTCAATTGAATAGAAGATAAGGGATTTTCTTCAATAAAATGCACTAAGGCTAGTGATGGAAGTACTAAGTTTGCCAGTATGATAGCCTCCTTTCCATACACCAGATTAAACAGAGAAGTGCCTATTGAGGCCTTCTATGTTATACGGTCTGCCCATAATGCAAATATCAAAGACTTATGCCAATTCTTATGATTCTAATCAATAGTTCTCTTAATGATTTTGATAAGATTTTTATTGGTAGATTATGCTAAACCATTACCCTGAGGGTAATAGTTTGCAGAAGATTTCAATTTGAATCCTCTTTTTATAGCAAATTCAAGTATGGAATTACCAAAGAAATAAGATGCATTATCAAAAATAAAAGCGTTTGGGACACCAAACTTGGTAATGATGAACTGGTCTATGAATTCAATGATTACCTTAGAGTTTGTTGTCTTCAAAGGAATTGCTTCTACCCACTTAGTAAAGTAATTCGTAGCTGTAAGGATATACCTGTGCCATTTGGATGAATGTGGAATAATTTCTCCAATGATATCCAATCCTCATTGTTCAAAAGGCTGCTCAATGTTGACTAATTGCAAAGGAAAAGCTGGCTTTCTTTGCCTTCCACTAGCAGTTTGACATGTTCTGCATTTCCTTACATACTCATGAGTATCTTTAAATAAGGTGGGCCAATAATACCCAGCGTGAATAATTTTGTGAACTGTTGTATTAGCTCCAAAATGTCCTCCTGCTGGACCATCATGTAATTCCTACAAGACCTTTTGTGCTTCAGGTTTTTCTAAGCATCTTAACAAAATCGAATCATAATTCTGTCTAAACAACACATCATCAATAATCATGAAGTTTTTTTCTTTTAGTATTATGACACGTTTTTTTTTATAGGAAATATTAGAAGGAGCATATCCATTTTTCAAATAACATATCAAATCCGCATATTGGGATTCAGGATTGATGGTACTTATCTCATTGATTTCTTCAATATTGTTGGTACCTTCATGTTCCTCAATATTAGAAGCTCTTGCTAACAACCTGCAAAAACCTTGGCCTTTGACAATCTTTGCTGGTCTAATGTCTAAATCATATTCTTGTAATGTCGTAACCCAGTTTTCCCTTTTTTCTCCCAATCCCCTTTGAACTAGTAACTGTCTTACTGCTAAAAAAAGGACTATTACTTTTGTGTGAGTCTTTAAGAGAAAGGGCCTAAAGTGTTTAATGGCTTTGAATACAACAAACGCTTGCTTTTCAACTTCAAAGTAATTAAGCTTAGCACCTTGAAGATTTGAACTATAAAATTATATTGGTGCTTCCAAGTTTTGATCATTAATTTGTGTCAGTACTGCTGCGTAAGATGAATCAAATGATAGAGTATATAAAATAAAATGATTTGAAAAATTGGGAGTGTTTAATGTAGGAGCATTTATGATTGCTTGCTTGATTGAATCAAAAGCCTCCCTTTCTATAGGCCCCCATTTAAACACTGATTTTTTCTTGATCATGATTTGTAATGGTAATACAATCTGTGAAAAATCCGGAACAAATCTTTTAACAAAATTTATTTGACCTAAAAATGATTGCATTGATTTTTTATTATGTGGAAATGGAATATCAAAAATCTCTTTGATTCTATCTGGATCGATATAAATACCATTTTTTGAAACAATGAACCCCGAGAGTTTACCTTGGTCAAGAGCAAAGAATGACTTCTTAGGATTCAGTGAAATCCCGTACCTTTTATAGCGTTCAAAGATTTGTTTCAAATCATGTAAATGATTTTCTCTTTTCTTAGAGAAGACGGTAATGTCATCCAAATAGACAACTATTGACTTATTAATCAGACGTTTGAATGCTATATCCACTGCTCTTTGGAAGGTAGCTCCAACATTAATTAAAACGAAAGGCATTTTTTGACAGGCATAAGTTCCCCACTTAGTTCTGAAAGTAGTTTTCAGTATGTCATCGGGGTGCACCAAGATTTGGTTATACCCTGAAAAAACGTCTAAGAAAGACATTAATTCAAAACCAACTACTGAATGCAGAGTTTGCTCAATTGTTGGTAGTGGGAAGTTATCTTTTTTACTTGTCTTATTAAGATTTCTGAAATCAATACAAATTCTAATGTCACCATTCTTCTTTCTCACTGGTACCAAGTTGGACACCCAATTTCAATTTCTAACAGGAAAAATTATCTTAGCCTTCAAGAGTTTGTTTAACTCATCTTTTATCCAACTTTCAAGGTTCGGATGAATTTTCCTTAATTTCTGTTGTACTGTTTTTTTTTCAAATATCATTGGAATTGTATCTTGTATGATAGAAGTATCATATGTTTTCAAGTCATCATAATTCCAAGCGAAGACATTTTTATATCTATTCAATAATCTGATAAATGCGAATCTTTCTTCTGAAGTAAGTCCTAATCCCAGATTGATATTTTGTGGCTTGGCCTCTATGCCAAGGTTTATTAATTCAAATCTTAAAGTAGAACTTTGAAGCTTTTAATTAGTAGTCTGTTTAAACCTATCTTTGATTTCATAAAGGTCTTCAAGTTTGACCATTGGTTTAGGTATTGAATTTTCTTCCAGTTTTTCCTTTATTTGAAGATCATGCTCACTTCATCAATAATTTGATCATTATAGGACTTGTTAGAAGTTAAGAAATTTAAAATGTCGTCATCATGATTGAATACTTGCTAGTTAGTGACATTATCGGGAACCGATGGCCTGAAAATTAACTCTACTGAAAATCTATCGGGACTGTAATCTTCAAATGGAAGGAGCTTAGAAGCAACAATGGCTAGTAAATCTGTTGCTGCAATTTGAGATCTAGGAATGGGAGAAATATTAAATGCTAGAAAATGAGATACAAGGTCTTGTACCAAGGATTGATAATGTTTAAGGTGACTAGAAAGGCAATGTATAGTATTTCTGACTTGTTTTATAACAATTTCAGAGTCACCAAACACTTTCAAATATTGTACCTTAAGACCTATTGCTTTGTAAAGTCCTTGAATCAAGACTTCATATTCAGTAGTATTATTTGTGCACTCAAATTCTAATCTACATGATATCATAGTCTTTTCTCCTTCAAGACTAACTAAAATACATCCTTCTTCTGCATCGTCATTAGATTTAGGCCCATCAAAATATAATGACCAAAATAAAGGTTTATCTACAGTTTTATTTACAATTTCCTCAGCAATTTTAACACACCTTGATGTATCTGTTTGGGAAAAATTTTCAATTTGAGATGTGAAATTATTAACTGAGAAAGGTGATGATTGAGCACTAAAATTACCAAAGAATGATTCAGATGAGTAGTTACCAAGAATATTATTGTTGAATGTTATAGGTTGATTTTCTTGTTCAAACTCTCTTACAGTATGAGTCATATGTCTCTCCCGATCAATCTTGATCTGATTTGGCTTCCCTTTATAGGGAAGCCACATGTGAGACCAATCGATAGAAATGTAACCATGAAGTTTCTCAGACCAGTCTCTACTTAAAATCAAACCATAAAACTTAGGAATATCAGCAATTAATATATCAACTCTCTGAACCACTCGTGGATCAGCTAATAACCTAATGGTAACTGAGTTGATTTCTCCCAATACTTGGACCTTAGTTCTATCCAACTAGACAATATGCACTGTAGACTTTTTGGGTTCAATATTCAGTTTAGAACAAACCAAAGCCAGAATTATATTTGATGAAGCCCCTGAGTCTATCAAGCAATTGTGCATATTTCTATTATAAATCTCGTAGGTCAAGAGAAAAGGAGTATGGGAATTTGATCTATCTCTGATTAGAACAACATCAGTAGCTTCTACTCTACCAGCTGGTGGTTTACCTGTCTCATTAGCAGCTTTGGATAATACAGCATTCAGAAGAGGAGAAGAAGGTACTGCATTTAATTCAATGAGCAATAATTTTTGTTGATGTTTAAGCTTACTAAGCTCAAACATAGTGATATTTTCTTTCGATTTCTTCATGTCTTCAATGATGTTGTAATCCATAGAGTCTAAAACTACTAATGTTTTAGATGATGAAGGTGGATTGGAAGCTGATGGCTGATTTTGAGTAGGTATCGCTGTAGACTTCTTTGTGGGAACCCTTTCTTTAGTGGTAGTACCCATATTCTTTTTCTTTTGAGTCAGTTGAACAGGTTCAGGAGTTCCTTTACTCCTGGTACTTACTGGAAAAGCTTCTTGTTCATTTTCAGTATTAGAATTGGGAAAAATGAAGTCCCACATCCCATGACATTCTACAGCTTCCTCTTCTTTGGTTTCTTCAGATGATAATATTGTATCTTCTTCTTCATCGTTCTCGGAGTCTGACTCTACGTTGAATATAGCATGAGGGGGTCTTGATTCTAGTTTCTTAAATTTTCTAAATGGCTTCTTAGTTGAGGTCTCAGCTACTTGTTTCTTAATTCTATCATTTCATTTGACATAGTTTTTAAAAAAATTTGGAGAGCTTCCATATTGCATGGATCTTTAGCCATTTTCTTCTTTGAATCATCTTTGAAGGTGACTTTTTTAGATTTTCTATCTTCAAGAGCAGCTTTCTTTTCTAAGGCGGTGATAGGTTTTTGTCACAGCAATTGCCTCTTTCATATTCTCTACTAAAGTAGGCTTTTCAGCTCTATCCACAAAGATAGATATGTTTGAAGGTAAGGCTGATATGTACCATTCACTTCTAACCTGTTCACTAGGTTTTGAGGCAGTAGGAATCTTATTTAAGAGTTTATTAAATCGTGAATTAAACTCTTTTATAGGCTCTCTAAATTCTATTTTAAGATTTGAGAAATCATTGATTAACGTTGCTACGGATCTGTCATCACCATATTTAGTTAAGAACTGCTCTTGGGAAATATTCCAACTAGTAATGGATTATGATGGTAACGAAAAGTACCAAGACCCAGTTGATCCTTGTAGGGTATACGGGAAAATCCTAACAACCACATCTTCTTCAATAACTCCTTTTAAATTGACTAACAACATAAAGTTTTTTATATGTTCATCTGCTTGAACACCTGCATCTGTATTGAATTTTGGTAACCATTGTTCGAGATGAGCTAGAAATGGGTTCAAAGGTGCAAGCATTGTGCCTGCACCAGGATTATTCCATGGGTTTTGTGCCATTGTTGAGGTACTAATGGATGATAGCGCAGATGAAGTTCCAAGGGGTTGAGAAGTAGAAGATATTGAAGTTCCAGATGGTTGAAAAACATATGTTGAAGTTCCAGTACCCTGTTGAATGACAAGCTGGAGTGCGGGAGTGGATGGTTGACTTTTCCATGGAGAAGGTGAAATGGATGATGATGATGAGAAATTTTCACTATCAAACCCTTCAAATGTCTTCCTTGCTCTTTTTCTTTTAGGCAAAGATAATTCAGTAGGTTCAATACCAAGCTTTTCACTCTGAAGTCCAGTGAGGGGATGAGAAGGAATGAATTGCGAAGTCACACTGCCTTGAGATAACTCAGATTTCTATGGTGAAATTGAGAATCCTTGAAGTTTATGAATTAGACACTGTACTTCAGGAGATTCTAGAGTTGATTTATCTAAGATGTTTTGGGGTTGAGCAGTGGTTGTTGTTTCCTCAACTTCTCTCTTAGAAATTGGAGATTTAGCATGCGAGGGAGAAGTCAGAGGTGAGGTGGAGGGAGATTTACTTTCATAATGAATTATAGATTTGGATTTTCTCGCCATTCACAGTTCAGGCCCTCCTTCTAGCGCCAAAAATGTTGATGCCTCGAAAATCATTACATCAACATTGGGGAAAACCACTCGGTCCGGACCTTAAAGCAGCTCCTTTTAGGTTTGGTATGGTGGCTCCGACTAGATATAATGGGACCAGTTTCCCAATGATTTATAAGTGGGATGGATAAGTGATCGATTTTTTTTACTATCTAATGGGAATGATGGATGATCTATTCTAAAATGCAACAATATAAAAGTAACTAATCTATCCCGGGAAGTCTTTCTCCTAGTGCAATTTTTTATGGTTCTTATCGACAAGTAGGCATATAGATGACTCTACTCATAAATAAAAATATTCATTCATATGATAATTACTTTGTTCAAGTAATTGAACAAAGTAATAATTAAAACGTTATCACACTAATCTTTATATATTACTGACACACCTATATATGAAAGATAACAACTCTTAAACATCAATAGTGATAAGTCAAAGAATTGTTGTAAGAGCATATACATATATCAATAATAGCAATATAAATAAATGTTGATTCACATAAAAGCATGAAGCAAAAACACAATTAGTAGTACCATATGCATTTGAGTCTCCTCCGATATGAATTGCATTCAGATCCTGCATTTTAACTTTTGAATACTTTCACAAGAAGCAATAGTGCATATCACATTAAAGCATTCTTTATCAAAACTTAGAATTCAGGTCCAATTTTTATAAAAATAAATATATCGAAAGCACAGTAGTGCAACTTCCCATCCAAGTCTTAATACAAAAATTTGAGGACCCTTTCTAAAAACATGAAAGGGTCTATAAATACTACTTAAACTAACAAATTATGAAATAAATATGCTATGCACTAGTATAACCAAATCACAAAAATGTGAAAATCGTCTTGAAAAAGGCATGTTGTGGTCAGTCAAAAATGGTTCACTGTATTGGCTAATCATCTTGTGATTGGAGCTGACAAATGGCGAGCATCGACTAAATTTCTAGTGGATGAGTCATGCGTGAGTGTAACTGAGTGGTGTATGTGGCATCATTAAGTTCAGGAATCATATGGCTAATTGCATCGGTGAGTCATTTCATCGTTTTCCGCTAACTATATGGTTTGACAAGGAAAAACCAAAAGGTTTCCCACGTCAAACTTTGAATACCTGCGATCAATCTTTCCCTCTATCCAGCTCCTATTTCCACGTCTGTTCTAATGCTTTTACTAATGGAAGTTTCCTTGGAGAACATTCTGTTATTAAATTTGAAAAATAAAGACCATTATTAATTAACTCAACCAGGTTGCTTGTTGCCGATCTACACTTTGATGTCACTCTTTCTGCCTTCATTAGCTGAGATTGCCATTCAGTAAATAGAATATCTTTATGCGATTCCAGAATTTGTGGTAGATTAGCAGCTTTTCCCTCTTTAGATTCTTGCCAGGAGAGAAAATTTGTTAATCTTTCATCTACTTTTTCCAAATCCAGTCTCGCGTCTACTAATTTGTCAACCATGGATGATGAAATTTCACACAGAGGAAGAACCAGTGAGATATTATGACATAATAGGCTCAACTGACTAGACAATACCCTAGTAATTTGTAGAGCCTCCGATCTGAATTCTCCGACTTGGTGAAATTCCTTGAATCTTTCTATCAAAATTGTTAGTTGAGCGATTTGTTCTTGCTTCGATTTACTCAGCTCTTCATTTAATAATTGCAACTTACTCAATGCTTGGGATAACTCCTATTTCTTATGAATTGCTTGCACATCAATCCTTTGCTTTTCTTTGAGTAATTGCTCATTCAACTGGTCATTTAGCTAATTCTAGACTGCTAATTGTTATTCCAACTATTCTATCTTCTGTTGTTTCTCTTGTGCCTGTGTTTCTATCAAACTGATTGCTTGGTATTTTTATTTTAGCAAATTACTGACCTCTGATGCTTTATCCATTATGGTCGTTGTGTATGCTCCAGCATACTGAGAAAGTTTGGTGAGATCTTTAGAATGATTAACTTCCTCTCTCCATACCACATTCGTTATCTCCATTTGTGAAGTCAAAAGAGGAGAGTGATCAATTTTCCTCTTTTTCCTTTGACTTTTGATTACATCCCTATGCTTAGGGTTGTATAAGACATCTAATGGTGGTATCTCTTCTATGTGTAAAACAATTTCATCGGAGGGATTTTCAAGGATTATTTCCACATCTTTATGAATCATGGGTGGGCCGCTTGTTCCTTCAGTCTTCCTCTTTCAATTCTTCGGGCTCCTCTGCTTCTATCAAATTGTAGATGCTTTCCCAGCTCACATTTCCTAGACCGAGACATGTTGTATCTGATATTAGTCCTTTCTTGCTCATTTTTGGTTCTTTAGCTACAGGAGTTGCCTTGGCCTTCTTAGATTTCTTCCCCATCTTCTTCGGATTCATGAGTTCAAAGAAACTCTACACAGGTAATTACAAACCGTAACACAACGATATTGTCGCTGAAAGCCAATATGAAAATGAACAGAATTAAGGCAGTTGACATATGATAAGTCGGATGCAATCAAGAACCACCACGAGTGAAATCTTTGAAGGATTTACTCTTAACTGTGAAATTTATAGTCATTCAAGCCACCAATCGTGATGAATAAATACCATAAATACCCGTCTCATCGATCATATATTGAATGATTATCTCAAGCGTGTCTTTGGACTTCCTCGATCGACTATTGACGATAAATCACAAATCGCAATCAGGAGTTTCAAAAGAGCAAGGCTTCATCACTTGAGACGAATATCTCCAATTGCGATAAAGTGATATTATAATAGGGCGGAGTATGTTTTCATTGAGTTAGTTTGATTTGTTAATTTTTTTAAAGACTTATGCATGCAAACCATTTCGCGAATGTTTTCTTATTGAGATTCGTGCCTTATTTATTGATCGCAATTGGAGGTTTGGCTTGTGTTTTAGCTCTTTGTCATTTGACACCTCCAATTTCCTATTGCGATTACCTTTATCGGATCGGAGGATTTGATGAGGAATTTTTATGTGTATCCCTTTATCATTATGATATGCGATCTCTGATCACTTTATCGCAATGTAGAATTATTTATGATGTTTCTTTAAAGGAACACTTTATACTTTACTGAAAAGGCTTTACAAAATGAATTACTTACATCAAGCCTTTTGATAAAGGTTTTTCTTATAGTGATATTAATACCAGTTTTATTTATCAAATCAAAAATCTCATTAAGTTTCTTTAAAAAGGAACCCATTTCTTATTAAAAATTTTGTGTAAAAGGTTTTTAGAAATGGGGGGTTGTTGTACAACACAATAGGGCCATACACCATCACTAAGGTTGTGGGAGATAATTCTTTTGAGCTCAGAATTCCCCCATTCCTTGGACTGCACCTAGTGTTCAATGTGGATCACCTTTGGCCATACTTTCCACCATTACTGGACACATCCGATATTAGAACAGCGCACACCAACAGAGTTAAATCCAGACTGCATGGAACAAGTTGCAACTTATCGAATCATGGACACATAGATCAAGAAAACTCTCTAGCAAAAGATCCAATTGTATTGAGTTTTCAAAGCTAGCCAACTCCTGCACCAAAGAAATGGCTCACTAGGGACCAAGTTTAGCATAAGTTTCCTCATCTCATGGAGGAACTTAATGTAATGGAGACCATTGCTTCCTAAGGGGGAGGAATGATCTAGGTGAATATTGGTAGCCACCCACCTATGCCATGTGGACCCCCACCATTATTTCTTTCACTTTTTCATTTTCCTTAATTGAAGCACAGTTTATTATTTTTGGCAGTTTTTCGGGTCTTGAACTTCTGGAGCCGTTTTGAGGCCCTAAATGACGTTTTTTTGGAAATATTCTAGCAAGTGATTTCTTTGAAATCATGTTTTTAGTTGTAGTCCTCAAAGAGATATTTCCGACGAGCTATCATGCATGTGAAATGGAGATAATACGACCAGTTTACAAGCCCGAGAAGTTGGTTGTCCAACTAACCCCAACGGGGCCCATAAACTCTTGGTGTTACATCTCCTTGGGTTAGGGTTTTAGTTGTTTAGGGTTTTCTCTTATTGTTCAATAATAAAAAGGCCCTTGAGACTCATTGTAACACAGTTGAGAGGCCTGTAGCTGCCACATCTCTTCTCAAAGATAAGCTACAATCGCCCGAGCTAGTCTCATTTCCATTCTATTTGTAAACATATTTCA
>APFE031185049.1:0-11250 GCA_000404065.3 Pinus taeda | reverse complement strand
TTAACTTGGTGCTTACCTAATTATTTGAAATTGCAGATAATTACTACCATGACATGTATATATAAGTAAATAAATAAATATAAGATAGCATGCATCAAACAAGACAAATGAGAGTATTACATTCATAAAATTAATGTAAACAAATACATGTAACAATCATTGTCAACATTATGTGCTCCCTCTTTATTGGTATCCAAGGAGGAAGGTTATTTTTTATAAAATAAATTGGCCACACTAAGTAAATAGACCTAAGCTCTCTAAATGGATTGACACAATTAGCTGCCAATAAAAGCATAACATTACTAGGTTCATCTTTAAAACACAACCACTTTTCCTCAATTTCCCTAAATGCATTACCATATGTAGGAATTCAAAGAACACCATCTCCACTTCTCTTTTGTGCATGGTAATCCATAAATTACGGTATGCTTTCGCACTTGAACAATCCCTACAAACGTGGAATTATGGGGATATAATGAAGAACCTTTTGGGGCACATTTTTTGTCAATTGATCTATTCAATATCTACTACTCTAACATTGCAAGCATTTTTTTCGATGTATGTTTTCCATAATATATATATTATGATCATTAATACATACATCTATAGCTTGATACTCCATTCCAATTTCTTTCATAATGGAATATAAATCTTGGGATGTGCGAGGTAATATATTTAAAAATGATAATAGAAATTCACCTAACAATCTACAACATTAAATATCACTAGTTAGTGTAAAGAATATTAATCATAAATATTGCATTCCTATTTTAAACATTAATTAACACTTTAAAAAAAAAGGAAAAAAATCAACCTTTATGTATAATATGTGATTAAACATATTACATACCGTAGGATATCTTTCATACAAGTGTTTTACAGACCATTCAAAACTTTTAAGTTTGCCAACAACAATGTAGTGGAGAGAAGATTTTCTCTTGAGCCTTCATAAAATGGTGTTGTTTCCTTTTCTAGCAGAGGTACATCAAAAATATTATCATTGTGATCATTGACCAGTTCAGCGAACAATTCTTAGATCAATTCATTTGTCCCATCATCTTGAATTATGTTATTATTGTCATCTTCATCCATAGGATCATTAACTTGATCTTTAATATTCACTCCATGTTTCTCATCTTGTACAACGTCATTTTTACTAGTACTTGTTGCATTTGGACACCTAGGGGACAGCTTGAATTTAGAATTACAAACAACCATGCAAAATTAGCCTCCATAACAAGTATTATAACAATATAAAAATTTTGCAAATACAATTAATATAAAGATAATATATAATGAATAAATATCTTACCAAGGGATGATATTCCTTCGATCCCCCTTCAATGTGTCCATGTCCCATAAAATGTCTCTTATTTATTTCTTTTAAAAATCTTACAACATATAAGCCCCCGCATTCAACATAAGGGAGATAACATCTTCCATCATCCCCTTGATTTTTTTTCCCTACTAATGTTTTTGACATTCTTCCCCACAAAAAAATTATGTGATGATTACATTATAAAATTGAGTGGTGCATTGTATCTATTATATTTTGTAATGCAATTGATATATATATATAAATAAATTTATTTTCACTTGACAAGAAGACCTTTCAAACTTTTAGAACCATTGTAGTTATATCAAAAAATTCACAACATATCTTAAATGCAACATATCTGTAAATTTATGTACCTTCAAAATTCTAACATTTGGTTACCAAGTCAAGGTTGACTAGTCAAAAAGTGTCTTTTCATTGGCCTTACGACGAACTAGGAACACTATCATAAATATGGCAATGTGGATATGGATCATCATAATACCAATGAACATGGGTGTATTATAACAAATATAATGACATTATTCTTATAATTTTTTACAATACATTTGATTTTAGTCGTGCCATCATACTATTTCGTCAAAATTTATTCACTATATGTAGTAGTGAATGGACCATTATCAACATATTAAATGGATACTTGGACAAGTGTTACTTGATATAAATTATGCAAAATATGTTATCTTGGGTATCGGACATACTTTAAATCAATATAAAATTGGCTAGACTATATAGAAGCAATCATCCTGTGAGGCAAAGACCCTGCTCCTCCATATAATATTGGTGACTAGTTTCCCATTGGTGTGAATGCTTCCACCTCCTCCTAGATGTTCTTTGTTATGCTCAATGTCAAGAGTTGTCCTAGATGGTTTCGATAGCTTATTATTGTCTAGAAATTTTGATAGTTCCTAGGGATAAGCCAGATTTTGTATTATTTTTGTAGTAGAAAAAAGTTATTTGACTTTGGAAATTTTAAACAACCCTTCTATTTTTCTACTACTCTAGATTTGTCAATGGAAAGTTGATGACATATAGAAGGCTAGTGTATATGTAATTTATCTTTGATTAATAGAAGGCTTTTAATTTACTAAAAAAATAAAAAATAAAAAATAAAATTGTGACATGTACAACTCATAAATCGTTAAGGTCAGCGGAGGTGGCTGGTTGGTAAAGTCGGACTCGTAAACACGGTTAGGTCTTGTGCTCAAACCTGAGCGAGGGCATTGAATAGTCGTGGGTGTTACTTGTTTCCTCGACCAAGCCCGCTCACCTTTTGGAACGGTAACTACTAGGTTCCTAGGAGGATGGAGCTAGAGTTCGGAGCTAGGGTTTCAAGGCCGAGGGCCTAGGGCTCTGTAGGTGGAGGATGAAGGGTTTATGAACAGGACAGGAAGGCATATGGGAAGTGGACCATGGAAGGAATAGGGATGCAAGTGGCAGGAGCTGAGAGTAGGCAAGGAAAGCTAGAGGGCCCGTAGATGGAGTTTCTGGGAACGAGGAAAAGTCTGATGTTTACCCTCAGAAAATGGCAGCCGGAAGTATTACGGGGTTAGGGAACCTGCTAAGTTACGCTGTCACTTACCCCGAGCAGCTAGCTACTGCTAACAACTCAACGAGGGGTAATAGGAACAGACCATTTCTCTCTTGGGGTTTCCAGTAGTTAGTAGGAGTAAAACTGTTAAAAATATGGTCAAACCCAGCAATGTCGTAGATCTAGATCCCGAACCTAGAGACATTTTGTCAGTTTGGGGTTTGGAGGTATCTGAATAGAACATTGAAAATTATATCCATCCAGCTGGACACACTAGGAAGGAAAAAACAGGCTCGGAGGTGACTTGGAACCACAAGAAATATTTAGGATTGTTGGAGGAGAGCTTAGGGCTGGCTTTATTGAGCAGCCAAAAAGTTTCAGCGGTTTCTCCTTACCAGGAGGCAAAATCTCAGTTGGCAACGGCAAAGAAAGCGGATGCTCCGTCAAACCCTCAAGTAAGTATAGAGATCCCTCTCTCGCTTAGTAAATTGTTCTCCAGGGGGCTCGAGGATATAATATTCAGTTGTGGGTTAAGGAAATCAGAGGGAAGAAGGCCAGGTTTTGGGCCAAAGGCGGATTTAGGGTATGCAAAGGTGGATCAGTCATTGGCTTCAGGAAAGGAACAAAATTTTTGGGGTCCAAGAAAACCCAGGAAAGTATCTTGGATTGATGAATTAGGGCTTGGAAGGGGTTCGGACCTAAGGAAGGAAGACACAGACTCTGGAAGAGGATTTGGTCATAAGGGGAAGGAAGGAGGATTTGTGGTCTCAAAGGGATTAAATGAAGGTTTAGGAAGCGGGTTAGCAGAAGCAAGGGAGGAAGGAGGGAACCCTAACATCATCACAGGAACGAGTACAGGTACACCTCAGGAAGGACTAGCAAATGTTTCAACAGCTGCACAAAATAGGGAGGAAGGGCCATCCAAGAGGCAGACGGGGGAAAAGAGGAAAAAGCATAAAATAATCAAGAAGAAAGAGATCACCGCAAACCTGGCCCTGGGTATGGATGTACAGATTGATGAAGCCATGAAAGTGGCAGAGCTTATCCTAGTGGGAAGGGCAAGGGGGAAGAAACACTCAGCCCAGTTTATCTAGAATTGGGCCATGCAGCAATGGCAATCGTCACCCAATAAAGGAATCCAGGTAACGTCAATAGCGAAAGGATGGTTTATGGTGAATTTTGAGAAGAAAGAGGCGACGGACTGGGTTTTGGAAAGAAACTGGGCTTTTGGCAACCACCCAGTACTATTTAAATAATGGAATCCTCTATTTGATGTGCAAAGAGAGAAAGTGGAAGATATACCAGTTTGGGTTCGTATGCCTCGGCTACCACCATTCTTGTGGGTGGAATCGGTCTTTAAATCAATCGCGAACCATCTTGGCACATACTTGGAAACAAACATGTCTTACATTCAGACGAAGGACAAGGCGTTGGCTCGAATTCGGGTAAGACTGACCCTGAGTTCAATTATGTTCAACCTCTTGATTATGAACATCTGCCCTTTCGCTGCCACATGTGTCATGTTTATGGATGCCTGGTAAAAGAATGTCCACTGGGGTATAGGCGACAAAGGAAACGGAGGAAGGCCGAGGCTGAAATGACTGGGATGGAGGAGACAAGGATTCAGCAAACAAAGAAGGACTTAGGGACGGACCATTTGGTAATTGATAGGCCTTAGGAAGATAATACTAAGGGCGCAAATCTGCAGGATGACCCCTTACCTGATATCCTACCAACTCAATCACAAGAACAAGAGGAGCGAGATCAGGCTACCACAGAAGCACATGCTGCTCCCGGCCTAGAAGATTCAAAGGGTATGAGACTGGACTCAAACATTCCCTCTCATTCTCTGTCTTTATCTTTAAAAAAATTTAGTTGTAATTCTTGTGCTCAAAATATTACTTTTCCTATATCTAGTTCTGAAAATACTCATGTGGGTAGCATCATAACTTCTATACCCAAGCTAGATCTAAACTGTGAGTTGGCCCTGGGCGAAGAGGAGGGAGCGAGGGAAGATCTTTTCCCTATATCAAACCCTTATAACCTTCGATCTTGTGAGAGAAAACCACCTCCATGGGGGGGCGTGGGGGGCTTGGGAATGGACCTTTCTCAGAGTAATGAGAGGAAAGTGAGAGGTAGGAAAACAAATTTGTCAAAGGCTCAAGTTCGAGCTAAGATAGACATAGTTGATGGGAAACAAATGTCAATTTTTGTGGTGCTTAGAGCAGTGAAGCCCTGTGTGGAGGTTGAAAAATGATCATTCTATCCTGGAACTATAGGGTTTTAGCCAATAAACTTAAAAAACTAGCTCTCAAAGAGGTTACCCATCGGTACAATCCGGATATTCTACTTCTGCAAGAAACTTTGGGCAGGGGTGATGAAGTCACAAAATCACTATCAATTCTCCTCCCGGGGTAGAATTTTCAGGCCATGGATTCCATAGGACACTCTGGGGGTCTAGCCATGGGTTTCAAGGAAGGGAAGTTTAAATTGAGAAATTCTTGGGGGATGGATCATGCAATGGGGATGGAAGTCCTCTCCTTAGAACTATGTTTCCCTCTATTGATAGTTAATATTTATGGACCGTTTCATGGGAGAGCTTTGTTCTGGAATTCATTACTTTCCAAATCTGTGATGAGGAATCCTAATCTTTTGATAGGAGGAGATCTCAATTTCTCAATTGGATCCGTTGAAATTTGGGGTCCAACAGCTAGAGAATACTCTTTATCAAACTTTTTCTACAATATGCTTAGCTCACACAATTTGATGGAAATTAACTTGTTGAAAGTAAGGCCCACTTGGAGGAACCAAAGAACAAGGGAATCCAGAATAGCAAAAAGATTGGATCGTTTCCTCCTGTGTGAAGAGGTCACAGCAAAGATTCCAGCTTTCCGTCAATGGGTAGGAGAGGGAGGGAACTCAGACCACCTTCCAATACTCCTTGAGCTCTCCAAACATCCTAAAAATCCGGTAGCCCCTTTTAAATTCAATCCTGCGTGGCTGCAGGAGGATTCTTTTAACAAGCTTTTCAGAGAAACCTGGAGAACAACAAGGATCAGTGATACAGAAGACAAAGCGTTCCTTTTCATGGAGAACCTCAAGCGGCTGAAAAAAGCAATGGTGGAATGGTCGAAGGCTAAGAAACAAAAACACGATGAAGCGTTAAGACAAATTGGGTTGGAACTCCAAGACTTGGAAAGTCCTGAATCAGAAGGCTATGAAACCCAGGAAAAAAAGGATAGAATTTTGTTATTGGAAGGCCAAAGAAGTAAAATCCTTCTAGCAAGAGAGGAGCAATGGAGACTGAAAAGTAGAGCCATTTGGCTAGAGACAGGAGATGAAAACACAAAATTCTTCCAAAATTATGCAAGAGGAAGCAAGAATTCAAACACAATTTGGAAACTGAAGGATGAAGAAGGAAGAAAAGAAAACTCTTTTGAAACTCTATCACAAATGGGGAGAATTCATTTCCAAAAGCTATTCACAGGACAAGCAGAAGCTTCACTGGCTGAGGTTATCAGGATAGCCCAAAGTTTCCCCCGTTATGTTGATGAGGAAGAAGTTGTGAATCTGATGGGAGAAGTCACGAAGAAGGAAGTAGAGAGCATCATCAAATCAATGGAAATGGACAAGAGCCCAGGTCTAGACAGGTGGACAATTGAACTATTCCAACATTTCTTCGATCAAATTAGACAAGAAGTGACAGATGTGGTCGAGGAATCCAGGAGGAAAGGAGCTATCTATCCCCCTTTTAAGTCAACTTTCATAGCCCTAATTCCAAAGAAAGAATACCCGGGCTCCTTTGAAGACTTTCAACCAATTTCCTTATGTAATTGCATTTACAAAATAATCACAAAAGTGATAGTTGTCCGATTAAAACCCATCTTGTCCAGATGCATATCAAAAGAAAAGTTTGGGTTCCTAGATGGTAGACAGATCCACGAGGCTATCAGGGTTGCTCAGGAAACAATTCATAGTGTCAAACAAAAGAAGGGGAAGGAGAAGTCGTGAAAATTGAACTTTCCAAAGCTTATGATAGAATAAGCTGGATATATATCTGAATGTTACTAACACATCTGGGTTTTAAAGTTGATTTCATAAACTGGATCATGGGATGTCTAACAAGTTTTAGTTTCATGGTCATGATAAATGGATCTGCTTCTTCTTTTTTTAAAGGTCAAAGAGGACTGAGACAGGGATGCCCCCTTTCACCTCTGCTCTTCCTTTTGGTTGCTGAAGGGCTGAGCCAATTAGTGCAGAAGGAAAAAAGGGAAGGAGCTATAAGAGGTCTGGAAGTGGTTGTAAAGCTATTTATATCTCATCTTTTATTTTTAGATGACATCTTGCTCTTCAGTAACGAGAATATCATTGAAATAAAGGAATTCAAGAGGATCTTAGACCTTTTTATGAAGGCTATAGGAATGCAAGTGAACCAAGGAAAATCGCAGCTGATTCTGGAAGGTTTTAATAAACAAGAAATAATCTAAATATCATAAGTTTTGCCTTTTGAAGTGCGTAAGCTTGATGATCCATTTAAATACTTGGGCTTTTGGTTGAAACCAAATGCCTATAGGAAGTAGGATTGGTACTGGCTAATAGCAAAAATAGAATCCAGAATTACACACTGGAGTTTCAAGTGGCTTTTAAGAACTGGAAGGTTGACCCTTATCAAATCTGTCATTGTGGAAATTCTAGTTTACTGCGTAGCCTTGACATGGGTTCCCCGGCATTCTGGAAAAAAATAAGAAGGATTTGCAACAGATTTCTATGGGCAGGGTCTAAGGAGGAATCGTTTCTCCCTTAGGTAGCATGGGAAAAGATGGCAAGGCCAAAGGAATGGGGAGGCTGGGGAATTAAAGATATCACAGCTTTCGGGCCTTCGTTAGCAGCGAAATCAGGATGGAGGATTATAAAGATGGAGAACCTATGGACCATGGTGGTCAAGAGGAAATATATAGACCCTATCCCCTTAGAAGATTGGAAAAGAAGTCCAATTAAGAAAAAAGGGAATGTATCAATTGTTTTGAAGGCCACCATAGACGCTTTCAAGATCATCGAGCAAGGTTTGTCCTAGCAGGTAGGGAATGGGGAGAACATCCGAATAAGGAAGGACCCATGCGTAGGCTATAACGAAAATTTTGCACTATCCCCGGAACTCATTATGCAACTTGATTCTAAGGGTATTTACTTCCTCAATCAGATTGAGAAACAAGGTCACTCCACTATCTTGGGACAAGCTTGGCTATCAGGGAGGGACCTTGATTTGATGCCTCAATGGTGGGAAGAATGGAATGTTTTTATCCAAGAGCTGTCCAAATCAAATGTGAGGCTGAGAGAGAGGCTGGATCAGTTGGTGTGGGCTCATGCAGACTCCGGATCCTATTCTCCAAAATATGGATACAAGTTCCTTATGTCAAAGAAAGGATGGGGAAATCCGGATTGGTAGGCCAAACACTTGTGGAAGCTAAAAAGTCTTGCAAAATCTAGACTTTTCTTTTGGTGCATACTCAAGCGGAAGGTACCAACATGGGACATTCTTCAAGCCAAATATAAGTTAGGACCTGGGAGATGCCCTTTATGTAAAAATGAATCAGAAACAATAAGCCACCTATTTATAGATTGCCCTGTTGTTAAAAAGGTGTGGTTGGAGGTTGGGAAACTACTTCAAAAGAATGTAGTCTGGGAAGGGGAATTTTTCCCAGAAGTTTGGAAAAAATGGTGGCAGCTATATCTGGAAGGGAACTTGTGAAATCTGCCTCTTATCATAGCATGGGGAATTTGGATAGCAAGGAATAGGTGCATCTTTTTGAATAAGTACACCCCTTATGAGGCCATTGCAATCCAGTGTACTTCAGTCTATGCAAGTATACCCGGGCCTGTTAAAGAAAGCTCCTCCAGACAATCTAGAGTGGAACACATCAAGGAAGGAATACCATGGGCTAATTTTGATGGGGCTTCCCAAAACAATAGAGCGGGAGCAGGGTTGGTAATACACATAAATCAAAACAGATGTCTTAAAGCCTCAGTGGGGCCAGAGACTGGAACAAACAATTTTGCAGCGCTGTCAGCCCTTAAATTTCTCCTTCGCTGGCTTATTCACCTTGACATTCTCATGGTTCAGATTTTTGGGGACTCAATGAACGTTATAAAATGGTTCAATGGAGAGAGCAGTTATCAAAATTACATTTTATCACCATTATTAGAAGAGACAAAACATCTAAAGTATTCCTTTAATGTTTTTTCTCTTTACCACATCTACAGGGATCGCAATGATGCAGCAGACAAGCTTTCTAAAGAGGGTCTGCAACAAGATATGGACAGTTGGAGGATAGCAGACGAGGACCAAGGTGAGATCCATGTGTCGAATTAGCCACCATATACATAGCTAGTATTATCTTATGGGCTTTCAGGTCTATAAAACAGACTGGTTTTCAGATGTGTTTTTAATTTTTTCACATGATATAGGATATGTTGTTTATACCTCAGACTGCTTTTTTGGTTTGTTTACTTCCTGTTTGGGTTGTTTTCCTCTCAGAGGAGGCCCAGGAAGAGTAAACAACTGATTTCTTTGGATACATTACGATCTTATACATAAACTGTTCTTACTGTAATGAACTGATAAAAGGGGTTGTTTTCCTCAATATAAGGAGGCCCCTGCATCAGATCAATGGTTTTTTCCTTCATGTTTTTTGGACAGGACTGTATCTTTCATCCTGTGAGCTCTATGATTTGCAAATCATATAGCAAAATGAATGCTTAGGCATATACTATGTAACTTTTTATTTTGGTTAATAAAAAGTTCGATTTTTTCTTTGGAAAAAAAAACTTATAAATCGTCAAAATATCTATTGGATATACAAATACATACAATACATTTGGCATGAAATAAAATAAAAAACCTTACTAAAGAACCCTAAAGGTTTTAGCTTAGAAAGGATATTTGATGTTGACCTCACAGAGCAAATAAACGAGAATTCTAGAGAACAAGGGCTTGACATCCCCTTCCAAGTGACAAAGTTTTTGTTCAATGGAATGATCTTAGTATGTGATGGCCCAAACATAAAACTTAATTAAATACAAAAATCACTAACAAAAATCCAATGCCATTAATCATCAACATAAGGAAGATTTCAATTAATTAGTTTCAGAATAATGAGTGGTGAGAAATTACCTTTAGAATGAAGAAATAGCTTATTTTTTATTTCAGAGTTGTTGCACTATTATGATCCAGCTGACCGCAACAAACATTTTGGGGATGAATCTCTACCCAACCGTTGACCCATCCGCACTATGTCTTTCTACATTTGACCAACCCCATGCCTGCAATCAAATACCTCTACCAATGAATCCCTCCCCTCCTAAATTTATCATAGGAAAAGAATGTCTCTCATCCACCTTCTCATCCATTAAATAGAATAATTTGTTCCAAAAATTGAAAGATAAAATTCATGCACAAATCCATGTGTCATCATGCAAATCTTTATTTTTTATCTTAAGATTCTCTTAACTCATTTTTTTCCACAATTGGCTCTTTCTTTTTTTATTTTTTTATTTTTATTAACTTCACTTTTCCATAAATTTATTAGGCTTACTATTTTATAGTTTCCTTTATTTATTTATTTTGAACTTCACTTTATTATTCATTATGTTATTTATTTATTAATTATTATTCTTACTTTTATTATTTACTATTTTACTATTTTAATTTTTTTGTTTGTGTTGCTAAGTTGATAATATGGGGCATTACATACCCTCCTTCTTCAAGGAACTTCATCTCTAAGTTAAGCTTAATCATATAATTTATCAGTTATTTATTTATTTATTTCTTCTCTCCTATTCAACACCCTCTATTGTAACTAGTATAAGGGTCACCCAAGTGACCACGACAGCCATGAAAAGTTACATCACAACACCAAAGGAAACCACGATTACTCTCAAGTTCTTCCGTCCCAACTACCGAAACTAGGCTTAAAGACCCATTGGTTTAAATACGAGAGCGCCAAGGCCTAAACCTCACTTACCCCAAGGCAGGCATTTAGATTCATACTCATGTACCCTAGGAATTTCCAAAGACTAACCAAAACTCCCTCCACAACTCCTACCACGTACAGCCCCTATCATCAATGTCCCACACATAACTCCATCCACTTCTAGTCTTCAGCATCGCAATTCCAATATCAAGCACTTATCCTTATCAAGATAGTCTCATATCCCATTGATATTTATACAAGGAAAAAGAAACAATTGCATAAGTATTTGATTGGGTTCATCCCCATCTCATAAGGTGCTACACGTTCTCCCTCATAGGTATAGGCTCCCAAAAGATCATCGAATTGTTGGCATTATGATTCTGGTTTGGCACTATGGTACAGGTGTTGTACTT
>APFE031185048.1:0-15297 GCA_000404065.3 Pinus taeda | reverse complement strand
GGGCATGTTAGGTCCCTATACTACTAGTGTAACCCCTTATTGTTATTAGTACAACCCCCTTATTATATTGTTGTGCCCATGTAGTCCCCATATTGTTATTATTGTGTCCTTACATTATTATTATTATGTCGACTCTGATTATATTATGACCCCTTAGACTCCTATATATAGAAAGAAGGTCTGGTCAATTGTATCATCCAATAATTGTTCATTTTTGTAATGTAAAGGATGTTTCCCCCTCGAGGAGGCTTAATTCTAAGGCATTTATCTCTATTTTCTATTTTTTTTTGAGCTGGTTTCATAACACCTTCTCTAAGCCACTAGTCCCTTAGTTATTCCATTTTTAATGCATTTTGTGCATATATTTAAGAAACTCTTTTAGTAATTCTAAGTTTCCTTCTAGCTCAAGCTAATGGCTTCGATATTGAGTTCCCTAACAAATTTGGTAACCCACAACTTAACATACGATGTTATGTCTCAGAGGGAAATTTCTCTCACTTTCTATTTATATCCTTAAACTTCGAACCTTGTTTGGTTCTATTTCACTCCATGGCACTCAGGTTCACACATGAACACATTTCACAATCTATAAGCATTCTCTACTTCACTTTGATCTCTTTGATCTCTCTGCTCACCCACACATATTCTAAATTTTCCATCCATTTACTCTATTCTCGCACCCTCACCAATGCTTCTCTTAATAATACAAAACAATTCATGAGAATTCAAGGCCCTTTTGTAAGGATACATGGTCAATTTGAATTCTCTAGAATCGGTACATGGCCCATACACTAGAGAAGTTCAATACTACATTCCCCCATTCTCTTCATAACTGGTAATAGTTAGGTAGCTTATCAACTAGGTAAAAAATTCAAAAGATATTAACTTGGGGTTAGATTGGAAACTTCCACAAACCCTCTTACAATTTGTCTATCAAGCATTAAGTTTGCGTTGGTTTCTCTCTTCTTCATCTTTAAAACTATATTAATAAAGATGAATATTAGAATTGTTCCATGTCATTTTGACTCATTTACATTTACTTTCCCACACAGGCACCATTAACATAATATAAGGAATATTAATTCTACTAACCAATATGAAATTTTGCATGAATCCTATTAACTTCTTAATATGCAAGAAATTTGTAACATATGATCCACAAATTTTCTTGGTCAAAGGCTCGCAATATGTATTTTATCTTAGGTCATGAAAGTCAGAAGGCTTGACCTATAAAATAAGTTTTATAAACTTAGTCATGACTTGGCAGACCTATTTTATAGTAACTTAGCCTAATTTTGTTAAAATATTGTAGAGATATAGAATATCATCTCATTGGTTTCCTAGTGTATTCTATATAAATAACCCTTTAGTATAATCTTATAATTGTTGGCTTCTTTTGTTGAAGCTTGTGGTTAGCATACATTTAGAAAAGTTACAATTATTCTCCATGCCAATGATGATCATAAATGACCATAAAATAGTAGATTTCTATAGATGAGAAAAATTATTCACTATATAAGATGATATATATTTAGATGTTCAATAGAACACAAAACTATGTTTTTCCCTATATGATGTTTTATATTAAACAACCTTTGAAATATCTTCTATTTATACATGAGGTGAGTTCCAGAGGTCTTATCCTTTGCTAAAAGTTCTTAGAGAATTCAACTCACAAAGAAAATACAGAAAGGAAATAACTAGCATTTGCACCTTACATTGCAAAGGAAACGCCGTAAGGCATAGAGTGGTAAGGCATAGAGTGGGGAAGAATAGTGACATGTGAATGGACATTGGTGAAAGCAAGTGTGGATGATAATGAGTTACAATTGCAATAGTTAGTTATGTGTATTCTAAAAATGGATATTTTGTTATGGTCAACGTAATGCATTCATTAATTAGATGACAACGAAAATGTTTTGGGCCCAGGCTGAACCAACACGAATCTTTTCTACAAGGCTGAAATTGCCTAAATGATTTCTCAACCAATGGAAATAACCGTTTTCGTCCTCTGATACCTAAAATACATTGTAGGAGACCGATTTTTCAAGTAACTTTAATATAACTGGTAATTGCCCCAAAAGGTGCAAAGAGAAGCCGATAAAAATGTTAAATTGAAAGAATTGTATTGTGGTTCAAAATAATAAATATTATAATAATTCAACCATTCAAACTAAACCTAGTCAACAAATTGCCTAAAATAAAATAAATCCTTAATCAAAATTATACAAATTATTATTCTTCGTTTCTCTCAATTATTCATATAATAAAATCCAATCAATCATTCAAAATTGAGCACATCAGGCAGGCCAGCCCACTTTGCCCACAATAAAACTCACTGGGCATTCAGACCCATAAGTTGAGATTAAGCCCCTGCTTTACCCACAATAGAACTCACTGGGCTTTTAGAACCATAGGTTGAGATTGAGCCCCAGCCTGTTGCTATTGGTTTTGAAGGTAATTCAAAGGTCTTCTGAATAACATGATGTGTGGCAAAGGATGATGAATGGCATAGTGCACCCATCCATGAGACCGCTGAACTCCAATGGCTCGCCATTCGTTCTGGACCAAAAAGAGTATCAATTCGGTTAAAATTATTAATGTGTTTATAATAATAAAAATAAAAAATAAAACAAACAAACAGATTATTGCATTAAAAATGGCATTTGAAAACAAATAGGTGTTGATTACCACATTGGGAAGTTGGCAAAACAAATGCATTTGCATTAAAAATAGCATTTGAGAACAAAAATACGGTGCTTACCTCATTGAGAAGTCGGTTCTTGGGAAGCAATTTGGCAGTTTCTGGAGGGAGAACCACATGTCTGGAGATGACACATAATGCCCAATCATCAAAATAATCCAAGTCAGTTCTTGGGAAGCAATTTGGCAGTTTCTGGAGGGAGAACCACATGTCTGGAGATGACACATAATGCCCAATCATCAAAATAATCCATTTGGGTGAAATAAAACCCTAATTACAGATATTCAACTCACCACCTAGACAGCCAACAATCAAGCATACCCACACTCAAAAATAAAACTATAAATATCTCAAAGAAACTTTGATATGCATCTGATTGTAACTAACCAAAAGCAGTTCTTGGGCATTTATTTAATATATGTTCAATCTTCCAGGAAATGATTTGCAATGTAAGAACAACATGGACACATCGTCTCCTTCTCTGCATTTATTTAATTACCTGGCATTCTAAATGATGTGTGGCTCAGCACGATGAATGGCATAGTGCATCCATCCATGAGACTGCTGAACTCCAATGGCTCGCCATTTGTTCTGGACCAAAAAGAATATCAATTTGGTTAAAATTATTAATATGTTTATAATAATAAAAATAAAAAATAAAACAAACAAACAGATTATCGCATTAAAAATGGCATTTGAAAACAAATTAGGTGCTGATTACCATATTGGGAAGTTGGCAAAACAGATGCATTTGCATTAAAAATGGCATTTGAAAACAAAATAGGTTTGATTACCACATTGGGAAGTTGGCAAAATAGATACATTTGCATTAAAATTAGCATTTGAGAACAAAAATGCGGTGCTTACTTCATTGAGATGCCAGTTCTTAGGAAGTAATCTGGTAGTTTCTGAAGGGAGAACCACATGTCTAAAGATAACACATAATGCCCAATCATCAAAATAATCCATTTCGGTGAAATAAAACCCTAATTACAAATATTCAACTTACCACCTAGACAGCCAGCAATCAATCACACCCACGCTCAAAAATAAAACTATAAATATCTCAAAGAAACTTTGATATGCATTATCTCAAAGAAACTTTGATATGCATATGATTGTAACTGACCAAAAGCAGTTATCGGGCATTTATTTAATATATGTCCAAAAGGAAATTATTTGCAATGGAAGAACAACGTGGACACATCATCTCCTTCTCTGTATTTATTTAATTACCTAGCATTCTAACTTTAAAGGGACCTACATAAATTCATGGAAAACCTTCAATCTAGACATCAATAGGTTGTCTTGGGTGGAGGGCCATGATGACAGAGAATTTCGAATACATCTTATAAGGAGATTTTGAAGCTAACATAAATGATTGCAGGATTGGAACGATCGTCGATCCTTCAGCTCCGCAAAAGCAAATTTCTTGATAAATTCCAGATACCATGGGCAATGATTCCTTCAATTTTATTAAGATATTTGACATTACATCCTTTTATATACTGACTGTGAGGTTCTTATTTTCACTTGACAGAAATCAAGCAGGTCTAAAAACAAAGGCTTGTCCAACAAAGAATGAAAAGCTCAAAATTGGATGCAGGCTTAGCCCTTGGCTTAAGGCCTATTCTACGACTAAGAATACATGTTAATTCATGACAGTCATCACTAACACAGTTTGATAGTGTTGATTATTAAGTATATGTCTATTCCATAGAAAAAGACAGAAAGTGAGTACATGACCAAGCCTCTGTATGTGCGCAACATAACCTAACCCATCATATAAATCCACACATGAAAAGTATTACAATATTTGAAGAATGCACCTAACCACATATAAACTAGGTATCTAAGATATGAAACTATCATTTTTCCCAATTCGTAGAATACAAAAAATATCAGCAACATCAGAGGAATCTCTAACAGATTACTGAAAGTCCACCATCCAACCAAAAAGCAAAACAAATATTTTATTTAACAAAAAAAATAGCTCAAGCTCTGAGTTACAAACCTGTATTCATAAGTATCATCAGTGTATTTCTCTCAGTATTGAATTTGAGGCATCCTGGTGTATTTCTCATTTTTACAAGGTTGTTGCAGAGCCCCATTTTTCTGGGCATTAATTCTTGATGCATAGATGTCTGTAAAATGTTGAATAGCAGAATTGATTTTGTAGCTAATAGATACTTTGTTCTTGGCTCTCCAGTTAATTCATATCGGGTTAATACCAAGACAAGGTCAAGGAATGTTTCTTTTTTTCAATATGGAAGCCTCTAAGAAAGCTTAATGGAGAAAGAACCCAATCTGTATAAACCACAGGCTGTGAAATTCACAAAGAGCTTTTGCCTGTTGCTAACCAATCAAACCAACAGGAGTTCCTTCATACAAGACATTGTATTTCTTCCTGAGGAAGTCCTCTTCTTAGTACGCTTGTCTTCTGCAAACTCCAACCTGATATCCCACAAATCATCCCCCAGCTGTTCATTCTCGCAACAAATCCATAGACCAGTGAATGCCATCAAGTATTTATAATTTGCATATTCTACCCAACCACGAGCTGCAGCCAGATTCCAAGCTCCTCCACCTGCTACCCACTGGTCTGCAACATCAGTTGCCCTAGTGGACACAGCTAATTATAGCTCAGATTTACCAGAGATCATCACAGCAAAATTGGGCTACCTTGATCATTCCAGACCCATCAAATGGGATTATATGGTATATGAGAGCTTGGCCACAGAGAGGGATATTGTTGTATTTGGCAAAAGGATTAACAATAGACAACGACTCAACATTGAAACCAAATATCTACGCTGCATATTCAATAATACCATTGAAACTATGGTCACACTCTTTGCACAAGAAGTCTTTAGATGCAAGCATCCCAATGAATCGGTTCGTTATCAGCTCATTGCCTCCAAAATCACTCTTCGAATCCGTGGGAAATCAATTCCTTCCATCGCTTATTATGAAATCCCGCCATCTCATCATTCAAGCAAAAGTAGTACTCAAGATAATGCACAGAAAATGAAACTACTCTGTGCCTGCACCATGGTGTTCAACATTGCAAAATACATAAGAGAATGGGTTATCTCCCATTCTCATCTCGGTGTGGAACACTTCTTTCTGTATGATAACAACAGTGAAGATGATCTGGCAGAAACTGTTGAAGGGTTACTGCCAGAAAATTACAAGGTAAGCAGGCATCCATGGCCATGGGCCAAAACATAGGAATCTAGATTCTCACATTGTGCTCTCATGGCCAAACAAAAGTGTCTATGGATGATGTACACTGACGTTGACAAGTTTGTATTTTCTCCTTCGTGGCTAAAGCAACTCAAGGCCAATGCCAATATTGGGTACCCATTAAAGAAAACTGCATCAAAAGAAACTCTGAGGCGATTAGTAATAAATCTTAGTAAACCGGGGGCTGCATTGACAGGGCAAATTACATCGTCTCCTTCTCTGCATTTATTTAATTACCTGGCATCCTAAATGATGTGTGGCTCAGGACGATGAATGGCATAGTGCACCCATCCACGAGACTGCTAAACTCCAATGGCTCACCATTCGTTATGGACCAAAAATAATATCAATTTGGTTAAAAATATTAATATGTTTATAATAAAAAAAAATAAAAATAAAACTAACAAATATATTATCGCATTAAAAATGGCATTTGAAAACAAATTAGGTGTTGATTACCACATTGGGAAGTTGGCAAAACAGATGCATTTGCATTAAAAATGGCATTTGAAAACAAATTAGGTGCTTATTAATGGCATTTGAAAACAAATCAGGCGCTGATTACCACATTGGGAACTTGGCAAAACAGATGCATTTGCATTAAAAATGGCATTTGAAAACAAATTAGGTTAGGTGCTGATTACCACATTGGGAAGTTGGCAAAACAGATGCATTTGCATTAAAATAGCATTTGAGAACAAAAATGCGGTGCTTACTTCATTGAGAAGTCAGTTCTTGGGAAGCAATCTGGTAGTTTCTGAAGGGAGAACCACATGTCTAGAAATGACACATAATGCCCAATCATCAAAATAATCCATTCCGGTGAATTAAAACCCTAATTACAGATATTCAACTCACCACCTAGATAGCCAGCAATCAAGCATAGCCACACTCAAAGATAAAACTATAAATATCTCAAAGAAACTTTGATATGCATTATCTCAAAGAAACTTTGATATGCATCTGATTGTAACTGACCAAAAGCAGTTATTGAGCATTTATTTAATATATGTCCAAACTTCCAGGAAATTATTTGCAATGTAAGAACAATGTGGACACATCGTCTCCTTCTCTGCATTTATTTAATTACTTGACATTCTAACTTTAAAGGGAACTACATAAATTCATGGAAACCCTTCAATCTAGACATCAATAGGTTGTCTTGGGTGGAGGGCCATGATGACAGAGAATTTCGAATACATCTTATAAGGAGATTTTGAAGTTAACAGATATGATTGCAAGATTGGAACGATCGTCAATCTTTTAGCTCGACAAAAGCAAATTTCTTAATAAATTCCAGATATCATGGGCAACGATTGCCCATGATGCATTAAAATAGCATTTGAGAACAAAAATGCTGTGCTTACTTCATTGAGAAGTCAGTTCTTGGGAAGCAATCTGGCAGTTTCTGAAGGGAGAACCACATGTCTAGAGATGACACATAATGCCCAATCATCAAAATAATCCATTTCGGTGAATTAAAACCCTAATTACAGATATTGAACTCACCACCTAGACAGCCAGCAATCAAGCATACCCACACTCAAAGATAAAACTATAAATATCTCAAAGAAACTTTGATATGCATTATCTCAAAGAAACTTTGATATGCATTTGATTGTAACTGACCAAAAGCAGTTATCGAGCATTTATTTAATATATGTCCAAACTTCCAAGAAATTATTTGCAATGTAAGAACAACGTGGACACATCGTCTCCTTCTCTGCATTTATTTAATTACCTGACATTCTAAATTTAAAGGGAACTACATAAATTCATGGAAAACCTTCAATCTAGACATCAATAGGTTGTCTTGGGTGGAGGGCCATGATGACAGAGAATTTCGAATACATCTTATAAGGATATTTTGAAGTTAACAAATATGATTACAGGATTGGAACGATCGTCAATCTTTTAGCTCGACAAAAGCAAATTTCTTGATAAATTCCAAATATCATGGGCAACGATTTCTTCAATTTTATTAATATATTTGATATTACACCCTTTTATATACTGACTGTGATGTTCTTATTTTCACTTGACAAAAATCAAGCAGGTCTAAAAAAAAGGCTTGTCCAACAAAGAATGAAAAGTTCAAAATTGGATGCAGGCTCTGCCCCTGGCTTAAGGCCTATTCTACGATTAAGAATACATGTTAATTCATGACAGGCATCACTAACACGGTTTGATGGTGTTGATTATTAAGCATATGTCTATTCCATAGAAAAAGACAGAAAGTGAGTACATGACCAAGCCTCTGTATGTGCGCAACATAACCTAACCCCATACTATAAATCCACACATGAAAAGTATTACAATATTTGAAGAATGCACCTAACCCAATATAAACTAGGTATTTGAGAGATGAAACTATCATTTTGCCCAAATCGTAGAAGACGAACGATATCACCAACATCAAAGGAATCTCTAACAGATTACTGAAAGTCCACCATCCAGCCAAAAAGCAAAACAAATATTTTATTTAACAAAAAAAATAGCTCAAGCTCTGAGTTACAAACCTGTATTCATAAGTATCATCTGTGTATTTCTCTGAGTACTGAATTTGAGGCATCCTGGTGTATTTCTCATTTTTACAAGGTTGTTGCAGAGCCCCATTTTTCTGGGCATTAATTCTTGATGCATAGATGTCTATAAAATGTTGAATAGTAGAATTGATTTTTTAGCTAATAGATACTTTGTTCTTGGCTCCGTATTTAGATCATACTAACCCGAGACATGGTCAAGGAATGTTTCTTTTTTTCAATATGGAAGCCTGCAAGAAAGCTTAATGGAGAAAGAACCCAATTTGTATAAACCACAGGCTGCAAAATTCAGAAAGAGATTTCCCCTCTTGCTAACCAATCAAACCAACAAGAGTTCCTTCATCCAAGACATTGTATTTCTTCGTGAGGAAGTCCTCTTCTTAGTACACTTGTCTTCTGCAAACTCCAAACTGATATTCCACAAATCATCCTCCAGTTGTTCATTCTCGCAACAAATCCATACACCAGTGAATGCCATCGAGTATTTACAATTTGGATATTCTACCCAACCACGAGCTGCAGTCAGATGCTAGGCTCCTCCACCTGCTACCCACTGGTCTGCAACATCAGTTGCCCTAGTGGACACAGCTAATTATAGCTCAGATTTACCAGAGATCATCACAGCAAAATTGGGTGACTTTGATCATTCCAGACCCATCAAATGGGATTATATGGTATATGAGAGCTTGGCCACAGAGAGGGATATTGTTGTATTTGCCAAAGGGATTAACAATATACAAGGACTCAACATTGAAACCAAATATCTACGCTGCATATTCAACAATACCATTGAAACTATGGTTTGATAGTGTTGATTATTAAGCATATGTCTATTCCATAGAAAAAGACAGAAAGTGAGTACATGACCAAGCCTCTGTATGTGCGCAACATAACCTAACCCCATCCTATAAATCCACACATGAAAAGTATTACAATATTTGAAGAATGCACCTAATCCCATATAAACTAGGTATCTGATAGATGAAACTATCATTTTGCCCAAATCGTAGAAGACGAACGATATCACCAACATCAGAGGAATGTCTAACAGATTACTGAAAGTCCACCATCCAGCCAAAAAGCAAAACAAATATTTTATTTAACAAAAAAAATAGCGCAAGCTCTTAGTTACAAACCTATATTCATAAGTATCATCAGTGTATTTCTCTGAGTATTGAATTTGAGGCATCCTGGTGTATTTCTCATTTTTACAAGGTTGTTGCAAAGCCCCATTTTTCTGGGCATTAATTCTTGATGCATAGATGTCTGTAAAATGTTGAATAGCAGAATCGATTTTGTAGCGAATAGATACTTTGTTCTCGACTCTGTAGTTAAATCATATCGGGTTAATACGGAGACATGGTCAACTAATGTTTCTTTTTTTCAATATGGAAGCCTGCAAGAAAGCTTAATGGAGAAAGATACTTTCCATTTTTATGTAACCTATTTAATATATGTTCAAACTTTACATTTCAGTGATGTTGTATTGCATCTTACGAAACGTATCTGTCAAATTTTCTTGCATTATTGCTTGTTTTAATACAGGTGGGAAAATAGGTTTTGATAAAGTTGTCTGGAAAGTGGAAAAGTAGAAGGATGGGGAGAATCCAATGGTATTTACGTTTTCAGTCAAAACAACAAAGGAATTGCAAAGCTATGGTCATTTTTCTTGGCTTCTGAAAGAAGCATTGTTCTATTTTTCTAATAAACGAGTATCTTGTCAATCATACCCTAGTTCATTGGTGAGTTCATAAGGGTTTCCATATTTTCCATGGTCTGTTCCATGACCCCACCTAAATTGTATGAGGCCATGTATGCCTGCAATTCCCAAGGGATTTTGAAGAAATGGTTACCCCACATAGGTACTGCACAATGCAATAGGGATTAAAGTTGGACACATTGTGATTCATTTTTGCTGGCTTAGGTAGCCAGTTCTTTGGATAACGAAGATGAAACTATAGATTTTGTTAAGTCAGAGAAATCAAATCATTATTCCCAGTCCTATTTGTTAGCGAAATCTTCAAGAGAATGGCTAATCTTCAGAGCATTAGTAGTTATGCTTGGCCACAACTTGTTAATTGCAGAGATACTTTCTATTTCTATGTAACCTATTTAATATATGTTCAAGCTTTACATTTCAATGATGTTGCATTGTATCTTATGGAGCATATCTGTTAATTTTATCTTGCTGTATTTGCAACCTACACTCTAAATGGGAACTTGGAATTTTGATGGGCATAAAAATAACTCAAGAAGTTTGGGAATAGATAGGATTGTGCAAAATGATTAACTAAATGCAATATCACCCAAAATGGAATAAGCTTTCTCAAATTTTTCCTTTTAATTCAAATGAAACAGAAAAATGATAGTTCTCTGGTTGGTTTTGCACTATGGTAGGAGGCAATAGAAAGGAAGTTGAAAACAAGCCTAGTTTAACTGAAAGGCGAGAGGTTTTGTTTGCTCGTTGTATCATACTAACCACAAAGGTCGTGCAATTCAAAAAATTCATTAGCGACCTTCCACCAAGTAGGATAAACGTCTCTCTATGTTATTGTTTGTTGCTTCTTGTTATATTCATAATCTGCCCTTCATGTTATTGTTAGTTGCTTCTTGTTATGTTCATAATTCACTCCTGGTTTTCTTCATATTCATACCCTCTTCTAGTATATTTTAATTTCATCTGCTATGTTTCTCTGATCTCATTTGGTGGCAATTGAGACGACTTGAACTTCCCCATTTGGGTTTCACTGAGATTGGTGATAGATCTTAAGAGAACCAATCTTTCATATAAACTTTCAGTTAGACTGAAATGGGCGTGTTCAAAGATGGGCTAGGAAGCATATATATATCTGGGAGATGAAACTATCATTTTTCCCAAATCGTAGAAGACGAACGATATCACCAACATCATAGGAATCTCTAACAGATTACTGAAAGTCCACCATCTAGCCAAAAAGCAAAACAAATATTTTATTTAACAAAAAAATAGCGCAAGCTCTGAGTTACAAACCTGTATTCATAAGTATCAACAGTGTATTTCTCTGAGTACTGAATTTGAGGCATCCTTGTGTATTTCTCATTTTTACAAGGTTGTTGCAAAGCCCCATTTTTCTGGGCATTAATTCTTGATGCATAGATTCATGTAAAATGTTGAATAGCAGAATGGATTTTGTAGCTAATAGATACTTTGTTCTTGGCTCTGTAGTTAAATCATACTAACCCGAGACATGGTCAAGGAATGTTTCTTTTCTTCAATATGGAAGCCTGCAAGAAAGCTTAATGGAGAAAGAACCCAATCGGTATAAACCACAGGCTGCGAAATTCACAAAGAGCTTTCCCCTGTTGCTGACCAATCAAACCAACAGGAGTTCCTTCATTGAAGACATTGTATTTCTTCCTGAGGAAGTCCTCTTCTTAGTACGCCTGTCTTCTGCAAACTCCAATCTGATATCCCACAAATCATCCCCCAGCTGTTCATTCTCGCAACAAATCCATACACCAGTGAATGCCATCGAGTATTTACAATTTGGATATTCTACCCAACCACGAGCTGCAGTCAGATGCCAGGTTCCTCCACCTACTACCCACTGGTTTGCAACATCAGTTGCCCTAGTGGACACAACTAATTATAGCTCAGATTTACCAGAGATCATCACAACAAAATTGGGTTACTTTGATCATTCCAGACCCATCAAATGGGATTATATGGTATATGAGAGCTTGGCCATAGAGAGGGATATTGTCATATTTGCCAAAGGGATTAACAATAGGCAATGACTCAACATTGAAACCAAATATCTACGCTGCATATTCAACAACACCATTGAAACTATGGTCACACTCTCTGCACAAGAAGTCTTTAGATGCGAGCATCCCAATGAATCAGTTCGTTATCAGCTCATTGCCTCCGAAATCACTCTTTGAATCCATGGGAAATCAATTCCTTCTGTCGCTTATTATGAAATCCTGCCATCTCATCATTCAAGCAAAAGTAGTACTCAAGATAATGCACAGAAAATGAAACTACTCTGTGTCTGCACCATGGTGTTCAACGTTGCAAAATACATAAGAGAATTGGTTATCTACCATTCTCATCTGGATGTGGAACACTTCTTTATGTATGATAACAACAGTGAAGATGATCTGGCAGAAACTGTTGAAGGGTTACTGTCAGAAAATTACAAGATAAGCAGGCATCCATGGCCATGGGCCAAGACATAGGAATCTGGATTCTCACACTGTGTTCTCATGGCCAAACAGAAGTGTCAATGGATGATGTACAGGGCAAACCGGGGGCTGCATTAACAGGGTGAAAACCGGGGGCTGCATTGACAGGGAAAATTTCTTTGAGATGCAGAAATTTTGGATCCTCGGGCCTCCGGGAGCACCCGTAGAGAGGGGTTACTCAAGGGTACATTTGCATGGAAATGAAGCTGAAGCGCTACAAATCCATATTTTTTTAATCAACGATCAAAATTTGTTTAATCGTCTAACACCACACATCGACGGTTAACATTAAGACACGACGTCACCTAGGGTGATTCATTTCAAAGGGAAATGCCTTACGGTGTAAAAACCACCAATAAACAAAACATGTAGAAATGATGTTTCAAGTTTCTATCTGAACCTATCAGGTACACTGGACTCAATTTGCTAAACCATCTGTATCGCACAAAATCATGAAAATAAACTCTGACACCTGCGAAGGCCTTTTTGCTGGCAATTAGAATTCATATTGGAGTGCTTTTCTTTTGGCATTGAATGCAGCAGATTGAATATATGTCGTTGAAGTCTAAAATCGTATGCCGTTGAATTCTACAAAAAACGGGCTGATCCGGAATTCGGAGTTGGAGCTAGTCACAAGAAGATCACCAACAGATGTGTTGGGTAACTGACCAGAGCTCTAATAAGGTCACTCGTGAGAATTCAAACCTGGTAAAAGATGGCCAACAAAGATGCAAATTATTGGCTTTTAGGTTATGTGAATGCGCCGATGTTTAATAATATTAATAATTTGTTTCACCCAATGTAATTATGAAATGTGTCTTTTCGTCTGATTATATGTTTTTTTTGGTGAGATTGCCATTTTTCATGGTTTAAAATGTATTTTTATTATTAGCATTACATTAGTATGTATAATGAAATATGTTCCATGTAATGTAATTGAGATTTTTTTATTTATTTTGAAAATCACATTCTAATTATATAATTTTTTGAGAGATTATGATTTTTCATTATTTAAAGTATATTTTAAATACATAAATAGTTTCACTACCTTGTAACACTTGAAATGTATTATACATCTCAATTTTAGATGCCAACAAATTCGTATGAGTAAAATAAAACAGAAAATAATGGTTAAAATTATTATAGATCTATATTAACCACCAATCTAAAAAGTATTGATGAATCAAATATCTTGATATGCAAACCTCTTTTTAGAAGCCATAGTCTATATTCTTTCTAACTTCTGGAGGGTTTTTTGGCAAATTTTCATACTATAGCATTTCTTGGAATAAACAATTTGAGTTCTAAACTCTTCACAATCCGAGTGACCTAGTGATTTTCTAAGGTGTTGAACTAATATATATAGTCAAAAACCATTTCAAACAAAAAAGAATTATGATTTGTCCAAGAAATCAAATTTTGCCCCATTCTTGCCAAAATCTTCAAAAGTTAGCATGTTTAGAAAAATGCAAAATTTGAAAAAGGGTTTACAAATACATAGACCATGTGTAATTTCATTTTTTTAATTGTATTTTTGAATATTATTATTATTATTATTATTTTATGCTAAAAATTAAATGAATTATACATTTCATTCTTATTAAGAAGTAACTTTATTTTACTTTTAATTACTTTTTCATTTTGACAATTGAAATATTTTACTAGGGTCAACATTAACTTATACACACTAAATATGAATTATACATTCCACTTTTATTAAGATGTAACTTATTTTTCTTTTATTTACTTTTTCTTTGAGCATTAAAAATATAATATATATATATATATCTACATCTATATATATATATATATTATAATAATATATATATTATATATATATATATATATATAATATATATATATATATTATATATATATATATATAGTGTAATTGGCAACAGGGGTAGCCTTGCGACTCGCGTTATGCCCTTCGCGACTTGCGTTATACGGGGTCGATTCTGAATGTTGCCTCTAAAACCACTGGGAGTTGGGCTGGCCCCTCTATATAGCCTTGTGACCTTCAGTATAGAGCTCGCCTTTCTAAGGAACGTCACCGCTGTTGGAGATCAGATCCATAGAAAATTCAACTAAATACTCAACAAATAAATCAAGAACATAAGACACAGAGGTTTAACGTGGTTCACCCAACCAATCTGGGCTACATCCACACAACATAGGCATCGACAATTCTTTATTAATCAAACAGGAGATTACATAATTAAACAAATCCTCACAAACTCTCACACACTTCAAACCATCTGTATGGATACCTGTTTTATAGCAAGGAGAATCTAACTTCCTCATAAATCCTCTCACATCAAATTTAGGATGCATTAACTCTCTCCCAACAACCTGGAGTTAATCTAGCAACAAAATTTCTATTGTTGTCATCTACTAAGATTTTGCCTATTTTATTCAAAACAGAAAATCTCAACAATCTCCACCTTGACAACAATTAGCCTGATGCCCTGTTATTATTATTTTATCTTTTCTGCAAGCTAAGAGAAGCCAAACACCAGCGTAGCTTCTCTAACAAAACTGGTTTCGTGAACATGTCTGCACAATTCTCCTTTGTAT
>APFE031185030.1:0-17559 GCA_000404065.3 Pinus taeda | reverse complement strand
AAGGACACTAACCATGGGATCGATTCCCTTGCACTGGGAAAAAGTCAACTTATTTGTGTGGCTAATACACACAAATGGAAATCTAGATCTCAAGGATGTCAAACTCTAGCAGGTTCATACTCTTCTTAAAGGACTACAGAAAATGGTTGTTAGTGTAGACATACCTATGTTAGTCTGTGGTGATTTCAACTCAATTCCTGCAAGTGGCCCCCATGCTCTTCTTGCAATGGGAAAAGTTGAATCCTCACATCCAGACTTAACAACAAATCCCCTTGGTATATTATGTCATGCAAGCAAGTTTTTTTACTAACTACCTCTGGTTAGTATTTATTCTTGCTTTGCAAGAATGGTAGGAATAACACAAGGTTTAGACCATCAACAAAGAAGAATGGACATTGCAACAAATGAACCTTTATTCACCAACTGTACCAAACATTTTTTTGAAACTCTTGACTATATTTTGTATACAACAGATTCACTTAGGGAAGAGTTCCTGTTAGAGCTTTTAGATGAGGAGAGCTTCTGTAAAGACACAGGTCTTCCTTCTCGCGAGTGGTCATATGATCATATTGCACTTTGGGCATAATTTTGATGTAGGCCCAAGGCTCATGGCTAGCATAACAATTCCAACAATGATGGTCCATTGCCTTGCCCAAGAAGAACATAAAAATTTGTCAGTTTCAGGGATTTAAGTGAGTTGTCACTTCACCTATGTACAATGTGTTCACGATTTTCGGTTTGTATTATGCAATTAACATTTATCCCTTCCTTGTCATTTTGTCATGGTGAAGATGGTAGTATGTAACATGAAGAATTGTTAGCTACATTTTGCTTAAGTGTTTCGTAGCCCTATAAATTGCAAGGATAATATGTTAGAGGATGGGGTTCGAGAAACATTTTAGTGGTAATGTAGCAATAAGAATTGGTCAAAATTATCTGCATGTATGAAACACATTTGTTTTACATGCAAACATTTAGCAACGGAAGAGTATTGGGGGTTTCTTTGAGGTTTTTCCTTCTAAAAAAATGGAAGTTAGGAAATTAAAAAGAAAAATTAATGTGGTTTTATTTTTTGGTTTTGCCAAATTGTTTTTTATTTTTATTTTTTCCAACTTTGTTTTTTTCAAATCACTTTGTCAATCATATATACAATTGAGAAAAAAATTATAATTAAAAGATATGGTTGCTACTATAATCAAAATCATATATAAAGTTGTCGTCAATAAACTCTTGGTTTAATTTAATAAATCATATATAATATTGTTGTGGATATAACTCATTAGTTTGATATAATAATCCATAGATTTTAATGGAGGCAAATGGCACTATCACTTCAAATTCCACCTGCTTAGAATATCTTTACTAACCTAGTTTATCATAAGTTGATTTTCTTTATATAATAATATTTGTATTAAATTAAACAAAATGAAAATTTTAATCAAATATCCTACAAATTTTTTTTATTTTTAACAAATATAGATTTTTATTTTTAAAATAATTCTTATTCCTAGCAAATTTTATTTCAAAATAAAAATTCAAATTTCAAAAATTATTTTTTATTCTAAAAATATTTAGTTTATTATTTTTTGTTTTACCTTTCTTTCTTTTTTTTAATTTTCAAATCTAATTAAGAGTGGAAGCATTTTCACTATAATCTAGTATAAAAATAATATTTTGAAAAATTAGGTTCCTCTTCAAAATAAATTTATATTAATCTCTACCAATTCTTATCATAAATCTATTAATATATATTACTAAATTAATATTAATATATATTAATAAGGCCAAGGGTTAATTAACTAGGTGGACTCTCAATTGTTGAGTACCTCACCGATTATTAATATATATTACTAAATTAATATTAATATATATTAATAAAGCCAAGGGTTAATTAACTAGGTGGACTCCCAAAATTGTTGAGTACCTCACGAGTCGGAGATGAGAGAGTCAATTCTCCTCAATACCCTTGAAATTAACCAATGCTATCATGGAAAATTAACCTAAAAGACAAACCAAGACCCTATTTACCTAAAGGGCAAACCCGTGGTCAAATACGTGGACTCTTGCGAAGCCCCGAGATTGGCCAAAGGATTCTAGAGACATCCAAAGCCTCATTCGACGTTCATAGATAGGAACGATCGTGGAGTCGTAGAATCAGATATAATAAGGCTGTGGCTTGGGTGAGGAAAGCATTAGAAGTACGCCTTGGCAACGTTTTGTGCGAAAGATTGATATCGGCGGAGTTTCTGATATATCTTAGAAGAGATTTCTGTTTTCGGCGATCTGAAAGTGTTGAATACTTGTCTGGTTCACTGTTCTATTCTATTTTGATTCGTCGCAATTGCAATTCCAATTCCAATGGCGGACGTGAACATGCATAGCGGCGAGGTGGAGGCCTTCGCTTTCCAGGCTGAAATTAATCAGCTGCTAAGCCTCATCATCAACACTTTCTACAGCAACAAGGAGATTTTCCTCCGGGAGCTCATCAGCAATTCGTCCGATGTAAGTATGAAATTTAAGATTTATTAATTTTGAACTTCCATTCCCTTCCCATCCAAAGTGTAGGGTTATATTTTCAGAGAATTAGGTGGGGCTCGAAGCTTTGATTACAGGGCAGTAAAATAGGATGAATCAGCAATTCATCCTAGTAAATTAGATTCATCAATAATCACATGCCAATATATTAAATGCTGATTATTGTTTGTGGCAATGGCTGCAGGCGCTGGACAAAATTCGGTTCGAAGGACTGACGGATAAGAGCAAGCTCGATGCTCAGCCGGAGCTCTTCATTGGGCTTGTGCCCGACAAGGCTAACAAGTGCCTCACTATTATTGACAGCGGAATAGGCATGAGTAAAGCGGGTAAGTACACTAGAATTCTGATATATGATTCTTATGATTGTATGCTTATGTTTAGTTTAATCAATCTTGAGATTATATTATAGTGGGTGTTTTGTGTGAAATTTTCTGATTTGCAATGCATAGATTTGGTGAACAATTTGGGAACCATTGCGAGATCGGGGACCAAGGAGTTCATGGAGGCTCTACAGGCCGGGGCGGATGTGAGCATGATCGGTCAGTTCGGCGTGGGTTTCTACTCAGCCTACCTTGTGGCTGAGAAAGTGATTGTTACCACTAAGCACAACGACGATGAGCAATACGTTTGGGAATCCCAGGCTGGGGGGTCGTTTACTGTTACTAGAGACGTTAACGGAGAGCCCCTGGGCAGGGGAACTAAAATTACTCTGTTTCTCAAAGAAGACCAGGTACTATAAACATGCCCTGTTCTAATATGTTTCATCAATTTGTTTCTTTTAACATTTCCTGTGCATTTATTTAAATTTAAGGGCATGGCTTGGTTGGGGATGGCAGGTGGAGTACCTGGAGGAGCGGCGGCTGAAGGATCTGGTCAAGAAGCATTCCGAGTTCATCAGCTATCCCATCTATTTGTGGACTGAGAAGACTACCGAAAAGGAGGTCAGCAACGACGAAGAGGAGGCAGAGGAGAAGAAGGAAGATGAAGATGAAGATGAGGAGAGGTCAGCAACGACGAAGAGGAGGCAGAGGAGAAGAAGGAAGATGAAGATGAAGATGAGGAGGTCAGCGACGACGAAGAGGAGGCAGAGGAGAAGAAGGAAGATGAAGATGAAGATGAAGATGAAGGGGATATTGAGGAAGTGAAAGGTGTGGTGGACTCTGACGATCTGCCCCTCAATATCTCCAGGGAAATACTGCAGCAGAACAAGTTTCTGAAGGTAATTAGGAAGACTTTGTTAAAGAATTGTATTGAAATGTTCAACGAGATCGCGGAGAACAAAGAGGAGTATGCCAAGTTCTATGAGGCGTTTTCGAAGAACTTGAAATTGGGGATACATGAAGACAGCCAGAACAAAGATGAGTATGCCAAGTTCCTGGAGAGACTGAAGAGGAAGGGTTATGCCGTCGATGAGTACGCAGTAGGTCAGCTCAAGGAGTATGACGGGAAGAAGCTTGTTTCTGCTACGAAAGAAGGGCTGAAGCTGGAGGAGACAGAGACAGAGGAGGAGAAGAAAAGGAGGGAAGAGAAGAAAACCTCATTTGAGAGCCTGTGCAAAGTGATGAAGGACATCTTGGGTGACAAGGTGGAGAAGGTAGTGGTTTCGGATCGCATAGTGGACTCCCCTTGCTGTCTCGGATCGCATAGTGGACTCCACTTGCTGTCGTCCTACATGTCCAGCCACAAAACGATGGAGATCAACCCTGAGAACGCCATCATGGAGGAGCTGAGAAAGAGAGCCGAGATGGACAATCATGACAAATGGGTGAAGGATCTCGTGATGCTCTTGTACGAGACCGCCTTTTTTGGGCTGATTTAGAATTCCTAATTGCTTCAGTTTAGAATTATTAGTTTTTGAAACACTAACTTGGTGAGGGATAATGAAAAATATAATGATGGTGTTAAAGAAATGAAAGGAAGGAATTGTTGGCCTTAGCCATACGACATGCTTACATCTTTTTAGAGAAGTTCAATGTTGATAGCGATTTTAACAAGTTTATTGATAGTTAGTTTAGAATTTCTTCCATTGACAATTATGGTAGAATTATGTACAAGTAGTGTGCTTTTAGTTTTAGGGGGTGACATTTTTTTTTATGTTTGTTGTATATGATGTTTAGTGTGTTTGGTGTGCGATATGTTGTGAACATCATTTTTTACTCTTGTATTTTCACATTGTTTATGCTCAAGTCATGATGTCAAGGTTGAAGATGTTTTTTTTATCATAGATTCTATAGTTTGCTATCACATTTTGATTAAATTGTATATTAAATATTTGTTTACTTTGTATTTATTTATGTTAAATCATCAACCAAGTTGGAGTCGCTAGAGATCCTTGGTATCAGTAGGATTGTTGTTGCAAGAGGCACTATAAATCCATGATGTAAATCACTACACACATGTTATGGATCACTACAAGTCCTTGTCATAGATTGCTATAGGGTTATTGCTACAAATCAACTTTGTTAGCAAAAAACAGAGAAATAAATACATGATAAACACATCACAACAATAATACATGGACATGAATACCATATTTTACCTTAGAAACCCTTGTGAGAAAAGTAGCAGCAAATAAAAGATCCACTATTCTTCATGGTTTAAATGCATAAATTCCTTACTTAAATGTAGCCAAGCCGACCAACTTCTAGGCATAGCCAAGTGAGCCTTTTTCTCAACTCAAACCCATTACAATGGAGAATCCCTTCAATTTTAAAAGGTTTCCTCACATGCAATCCATGTTCTTTAATATCATAGGCCACCAAAATGATGTACCTAGACCTAACAAATTTGAATTTTTCATGGAGTCAAATTTACACTAACATTCCCCCCTTTAAATTTGAGAAGTGAAATATTCATGCCCGTTTCCCTTATCACTTAGGTCTATTTGAGATTTTATTGGTATGGGTATGGATGCCTAACTACATCTTATAGTTGTATGCCCAACTATATGTAATTTACAAAATTCATCTCCAAGTAATTTTTATTTTTTTTAATTGTTGTTTGGAAACCATTTTTTCATTCTTTCACATTTACACATTTTCTCACACTAGTTGTTCTCATCAAATTTCACTTTTGTTGTTGCATTTCACCTTGTTGGACCTCTATGTCCTCTCAATCTTCACATATGCAGTTCAAATCCCAATTAGGGATTATTTATGCTATCTTCAACCTCAACATACATGTGTTGGCAATTGCAACCATCACCTCCTTTCAGAAGCCACAATTTCTTAGCTTTGATAAACACACCACAAAAATAATACAATTGACATGAACACCATATTTTAGTTAGGAAATGCTTGTGGGAAAACTAACTACAAATAATAGATCTATAATGCCCCATGGCTTAAAAGCATCCATGCCAAGCCAACCAATTTTAGCCTAGCCAAGTGAACCCTTTGCTCAACTTAGGCCCATTACAATGGAGAACCCCCAAGATTTTAAAAAGCTTCATCAAATGTAATGCAGAACATCTAATAGCATGGGCCACTGAAACCATATTCCTTATGTTGGAAAAATACTTGTTATTGATGTCAAAGGGATCACGTACTCAAGAAGTCAATAACATGAGAGTGTAGAGGACTTCAAGCCCTTTTCATTGAGTATTTAATCACCTTCTAACTTCTATTCATTAATAACATATTGAATTTACAAGTTGGAAACCCATATTTTCGTCAACCCTACATGAGTACAAGTTGGTCTTCTGCATTTATGTAGGCCCTTAGTCTAGGGTGTTTAGTCGAGTACTCACCTTTAATTTGGTTAATGATGAGTTCAAAATCCCCATGTGTTGAAGTCCTTTTAGCTCCCAACCTCTTCAAATTTTTCAGTCTTAAAAGCAGTGTTTCATATTCAACTATATTATTGGTACATTGGAAGTTAAGCTTCTAAGAATGTCCCTTTGATATACTTGTTTGTGAGTTTGAGATCCAAACACCTACCCTTGCTCCTTCCTTGCTCACAACCCCATCAAAATCCATGTTCCAAAGGGCTTCTCCCTCTTCATCTTGTTTCCTAGTATCTAATTTTATCTCCTCTCTCTTGGTCAATTCAGCTTCCAAGTGTGACACATCTTCATCTACACATTCATCATTATACAAAATAAAGGAGTCCATATTTGAATGCACATAATACATGGGGTAATTATTTAGTTTGTCTTGGCTGCTCACCATATATATCATTAATTTTTCCCTACATAACCTTTTATGCTAACCAAAAACGGGAATGGTAGAATAGGTCATGTCCATCTGCAACGTATCCTGGAAATTTTTACCTTCAATAATTCATTTTCAATACTGAAATATGTATGAGGTTTATCTATTTATTTGATATTTACACCTTATTTTTTAGAAGTCTCCTTTTGAGAATCATCCTTTGGCTGGCTAGTAGAAGGGGTGTCACTCTGAATTTTCTTGGGAGGATTTTCAACAGCCTTTTTACTCCTCAAATTTTATTATCTGTGCACCTCCATGATAGAATTTTGGTATCCTTGTTAATAATCATACGACTCTAAATGGATGACCTCTGGTTATGATAGCAAGAACAAATCTTTCTCCTCTTTAGTTAAGAAAATGTTGTCATTTTCACTTTCCTTAAATAAGTTTATTTTATTTTCTTCAAGATCCTCTGGTACCTCAGCTTCTTCATTTGCATAGTTCTCTTGGAAATGAGGTCTAACTTGCTGCTGATCAATTTTGCCTCCTTGTTCTCTCTATTTAATTTAAGGTTGATTTTTCCTAAAATTAGGATTTATAATTCGAGGAACACCTTTATTTTCCCTTAGAGGATCCTTCTCAGTTAAACTTATCCTTTCCATCATTATTTCCATGGTTTTAACTAAGGTATCCAAGTTAGCACATGATGAAGAAGAAGTGGGTTCTTCTTTAATAGTGGCTCTCCTCTCAATCTTTAACCTAGCTCTGTTTGCCAACAAGTTTGCCTCCACACTGACTGCATTCCTCTGAATCTCTTCAAGGATAACAAGATTTCTCTCCCTCAATTGGTAAGACATGTCTGGATCAAAACCATCTGGAAATTTGATCAGAGTTAGTCATGGTGGGGGTTGTATTGCATTGGGGATAGAATTGGAAATGTTATTGAATCTAGTGCAATAGTCTTGGATTGTTTCACTAGAGGCTCCCTTTATACTCTCATATTAAGCCAATATTTGGAGAGGAGTCTTCTTTACTTCCCATATTCGGAGGAATGTTTGGTGAAATTGTGTGAGATTTGGGATAGAGGCAACTCACAATGCCTTAAACCATTTCTTAACTTCTCCTGTGAGACTTTGGGAAAACAATCTCATCTTCACATCATCATGATCAATTTCTTGCAAATATTAATAATCATTCACTTTGTCTATATGTTGTTGAGTAGTGATTGTCCGTGTGCCATCAAATTGAGGTATTTAGATATGATAATCTTGCGGCACGACATTTAGTTTTCCAAGTAGGACTAGGGGGCATAACGAGTTTCCATGATAGGTAATTGGGAATGAGAAGATGATAAAACTACAATAGGTGTGGATATGGAGGGTATTAAAGGGGGAGGGATTGTACATTGTTGAGTCGATGTAGTGGTGGTAGGGATAGCAAATGAAATGGGTAAAATGCTAATAGGAGGAATTACTGGAGGAGAAGTACTAATAGGAGGAATCACCGTAGAGGAAGAAGCTAAAGAATTAGGTTGTTGATGAATAACAACTTTGTGCATAGCCTTATCTAGTTCGGTGACCAAAACTTCAATCTTAATAACTATTTTACAACATCTTCATCAGAGTCTGGATTAATAGGTTGATGCTTTGAGATATAAGGTTTCAAAATAATTTCATCAAAAACTATCTTAGGTAAAAAAGTGTCTGACTTGGTATGACAAAGGCTATGCTCAAAAGGTAAGTCAAATTCAATATCCTCAACAGTTAAAAAACTTTCATGGAGAGAATTAACTATGGCCAATGGATTATTACTTTCTTGGCTCTCAGTAAGACTCCTCTTTCTAATAATTTTTTGAGGATTATCTACGACTTTGGTGGTTTAGGATATGGATGAGCTCTAGTGTATATCATTCTAGGAGCTAAATCTGTAATAGATTATTTACAAATAGAACTATGTACAAAATTTAGGTGCAAAACACCCTTAATAACATCTATTTAATAGCCACACACTTGAAATAGTCTTTAAGCTCTGAAATAATTTTTTACCAAGGAAAAATTCAATTTATATGAGATTTGTGTGAAGTCCCCAGTACGGTGGCCAAAATGTTTTAACTCTGTAAACTCCCAAGGGTGTGAGACAATCCCAGAGGTAAGCAAAAAACCATTTTGGATGTTGGGATCTATCCCTTCCAACTTCAAAGAGGGATCTCTTATATGATTTATAATTGTTGTCTTGAGATGTTAGGCCATTCAGTTTTGAGTTTGGTTTTTTCATAGGTTTGGTTGAAACTGTGAGGAAAATCGATTGGGAAATGGAGTCATAAGTCTTAGGTTGATCAAATACAAGAATGTCAGAATAGATGTAATAGGGAAAGGTAGGCAAGCTTTTATATCTTTAGAGCATTTATGGAATGAATGGGATGAAAAGATTTAGATTCAATTAAACATAGAGCACACTAGGATGAATTCTATATTTAATATCAGAGTGAAAACATAGATATTGTTTATAAGGCAGAGCACAGAGTATTTAAAAAAATTCGACCCTTAATCTTCTTTAAACAATAGAGACAGAAAGAACATATGGAAAACTGGAAAAATAATGATTTTACAAGAGAGGAAACTTCACGAACTGTGTGACATAGGAATCCTAGAACAAGCTTTGTAAATTAATGGAAATGATCACTTCATTACATGCGCATCCTTACATCAAATATTTTCTTTCTTCATACAAGTTCCAGCCTTTTGTACTTCAAAATATGAAATATTTATACAAATTTATCAAAATATATTGATTTAAAATATCAATATGTTTCTACAAAATATCCTAAAAAATTGTTTACAAAAATAGTACGGACTATAGAAAAACTTAAACTACTGAATCTCTCTGGAAATAACTTTGAGGATTCTGGTGATGACTCAGCTTAAAAAATTGTTGCTTTGCTGCTAGACATGAATACCTATTTACTCAAGAATTTGACATAATCTATCCCACTTGCTTTCATTTGTGGTGGAGAATTTGATTAACTTTCTATAGTTTTCATCCACCTCAGTATATTTCTAGAAAGTAGGCTTGACTATAAACAGATGTTTTATTTTTTGTTTGATAAGTAAGTCAAACTTCAAACCTTCCATGAAAACTTTACGTGTAATAGTTCCCTTTATGTTGGAAAATTTAGATTTATCTCTTGCTATGGAATAAAGCTTTTGCTGATAATCATCTAGCTGAACTAATTTATCTCCAATTCCCTTTAAACCTGGAAGCCCCTTTTCATGCAGTATGTTGGATTTCTTTTGGAATTTTTGAATGCTACACTCCAAATTATGACATTTATTCTTTAACAATAAGATTAGATTCCTTTCTGTAAGAAATATTCTTACCTCAAGTATTCTCTCAGTTTTCTCTGTAATCTCATATTCTTCATGTTCTTCTTTTGTCTTTGAATTCAAGGTTCTTATTAAGGCGGTAGCTTCACTTGGCTTCTAACCCATGTTTTCCTTTATCCCTTCAATGACCTCTTTTGATTTATATACAAATTCCTCCTGCTTGAAAATAATTTCAATGGAAGGTCAAATTTCAGTCATAAATTCGTTAATTTCTGCCCAAAAGTTCTCATTTTCCTGTGCAATTGTCTATGCAATGACAGAGTCATTCTCTAAAACTTCAATTCTCTGATTTAATTTGTGAGCCTTTGGAAGCTCTAACACATACATATTATCAATTTTTAATTTCAGCTCTGGGAGGTTTTTAAGCTGAGCTTTCAACTTTTAAATTTCCCGCCCCTTAATAGACAAGTCTTGCATAAACAATGTAAACTTTGAAACAGGAACCCATATTGTTACTCGTTTTGTAGAGATAGCAAAAAAGTGACCCGATTTCGAAAATGGGTTATGCAGAACACACATGCGTTTTTTAAAGCTTAGTTTTTGGCACTATAAATTATTGTATGTACATTGCGTTTTATAATGGTAGTGTTTTTCATGCTGATTTAAAAACGTGGTAATTCCGCACAAGATCTTTTTTTTAAAAGTTTGTTTGTTTGTTTGTTTGTTTGTTTTTTTCTTTTTTTTTTTCTTTTTTAACTTTATAATTTTCTAATGTATGAAATGTAAAAAATTATTTTGTGAACTTAATAATTTTTGAAGTGGTCTCTTCTTCATATTTTTGTTTTATTTTAATATTTTTATTTTTTTTGTAGTGAGTGTTTTTATTTGTTTCGCATGATTAAAGAAGAAGTGATATTTTTTGAATTTAATATTCTACAATCATTTATACATTGTTAATTTAATTTTTCAATCCACAAGAATAATTTTCTAAAAAACAATATTTTCTAACAATTGACATAAAAATAGCCATTTTAAACATAAATATAATTAAAAAACTAAACGTTTTGATAATTTTTTGCTACAATTGACATGCGAAAATCACAATTTTTATACGAAAATTTTAACTAAAAATAGTTAAATAATAGTTTTTTTATGAATTTCATGTCAAAAAAAACTAATAATCATTTTTTTTTTCAAAAAATAATGGTTAACTTAAAAATTAATGCGAAAATCACATATTACAAATATTGAACACATAACAACCTTAATTGAGTGTATATTCTTCTCATGAAATATCAAAATCAAAACATTGCAAGTATAACTAGTTAATAGTGACAAAAAATGAGCTTGATTTCCAAGCATAACTTAAATTTAATCAACAATGTCACGTAATCCAAACTCTTCGTCCTCTAGAGTTTCATCATTGTTTTCTTCCTCAATATTTTCTGCTTCTTTTTGCTCATTTTCGTCTTCTAATAGATCTTTCATGTCTACCAATCTCCCAATGTACGTCTTTCAAACATCCCATGTAATAGTGGTTGAGGTTCCTTTGCTTTTTTTGTGACACGTGATTCACTAAAGTCCCCTTTCTTCAACCCAATTTCTTGCATTGCATTTCCTTTCTTCAACTTATTTCTATGGCTAATACACACAAATGGAAATCTAGATCTCAAGGATGTCAAACTCTCGCAGGTTCATACTCTTCTTAAAGGACTAGAGAAAATAGCTACCAGTGTAGACATACATGTGTTAGTTTGTGGTGATTTGAACTCAATTCCTGCAAGTTCTCCCAATGCACTTTCTGCGATGGGAAAAGTTGAATCCTCACATCCAGACTGAACAACAAATCCCCTTGATATATTACCTCTGACAAGCAAGTTTTTTACCAACTACCTCTGGTTAGTATCTATTCTTCCTTTACAAGAATGGTGGGAATAACATAAGGTTTAGACCATCAACAAAGAAGAATGGACCTTACAACAAATGAACCTTTATTCACCAACTGTACTAAACATTTTTTTGAAATTGTTGACTATGTTTTGTATACAACGGATTCACTTATGGACGAGTCTCTGTTAGATATTTTGGATGAGGAGATCTTGCGTAAAGAGATAGATCTTCCCTCTTGCGAGTGTTCATATGATCATATTGCACTTTTGTCTGAATTATGATGTAGGCCTAAGCCTCGTCGCTAGCATAACACTGCCAATAGTGATGTCCCATTACCTCACCCAATAAGAACATAAAAAAATTTCAGTTTCAGTGATTTAAGTGAGTTGTCACTTCACCTATGTACAATGTGTTCGCGGTTTTCAGTTTGTATTCTATAATTCACTTTTTATCCATTCCTTTACATTTTGTCATGGTGAAGATGGTAGTCTGTAACGTGAAGAATTTTTAGCTACATTTTTCTTGAGTGTTTCACATCCCTATCAATTGCAAGGATAATATTATAGAGGATGGTGTTTGGGAAATATTTTAGTGGTAATGTAGCAATAAGAATTGGTCAAAATTATCTACATGTATGAAACACATTTGTTTTACACACAAACATTTATCAATAGAAGAGTATTGGGGGTTTCTTTGAGGTTTTTCCATCTAAAAAAAATGTAAGTTAGGAAATTAAAAAGAAAAATTAATATGGTTTTATTTTTTGGGCTTTGCTATATTGTTTTTTATTTTTATTTTTTCCAACTTTATTTTATTTCAAATAACTTTGTCGATCATATATACAATTAAGAAAAAAATTATAATTAAAATATACAATTGTTACTATAATCAAAATCATATATAAAGTTGTTGCCAATAAACTCTTGGTTTGATTTAATAAAAAAAAGTACATAAAAAATCAATAAACAAATAAATAAATAAATAAATTTAGATTAAAGATGATGTCTGAGTATACCTTTTAAATTTAGTATTACATACAATTTATAAACATATCATAGAAAGATAATCCATAGAAAGATAATCCATAGAAAGATAAGCCATATAGAGCATATTCTTGGACACTTTATTACCTTCTAGAGTCCTTATTAGATCTATTATTTACATTTTTCTTATCATTTGAATGGTTTATATATTAAAGATTTGTAAATATAATTTAATTTTCATTTAATTTTACATTAAATTTACATAGAGATAAAATAATTACAAGTAAAAATTAAATATTTATTTTTTTTAAGAAATAGAGGATATGTAATTTCTTGTAAAAAAAAAAAAAATTGTTCTTGGTTTAACCAAAAAAAAATTGAACTTTGAACCTCATGGTTTACTAATTCATTCCCTAATTGAATTACACGCCATGGGGTTGTAAAAATAATATTATTCATATTAAATAATGTGTAATTAATTTTATGTTTAATTGAAATATAATTATTAAAATAAAAATATATTAATAAACAAATATTATAGTGCAACCTTTATTATATTATATGAGAGAGAGAGTGTTCTTATTCCATTAACAGATTGTTTCTAATAGAATTTCAATATACATATTGAGTAAAAGGAGAGAGAGAGAGAGAGAGAGAGAGAGAGTTCTTATTCCATTAACAGATTGTGTCTAATAGAATTTCAATATACATATTGAGTAAAAGGAGAGAGAGAGAGAGAGAGAGAGAGAGAGTGTTCTTATTCCATTAATAGATTGTGTCTAATATAATTTCAATATACATATTGAGTAAAAGGGGGGAGAGAGAGAGAGAGAGAGAGAGAGAGAGGTATTCCATTAACAGATTGTTTCTAAGTTGTGAAATATAGAATTTCAATATACATATTGAGTAAAATAAGAGAGAGAGAGAGAGAGAGAGAGAGTGTTCTTATTCCATTAACAGATTGTTTCTAAGTTGTGAAATATAGAATTGACATGTAACATTTAAAAAAAATATTAATAATAAAATAAATACATGTGTTATATTTCCGAATATGAAGAGGTATGTGTTAAGATCTAAATGTGGATAATATCAATCATAATGAAATAAATATTTCAATGTCAAGTATACATATATTATTCAAGTCCTCGTCATTAAAAACCACATTTGCTATTGAGAAGTAATGAGTTCAATTCTTTGGATATTGTTGTTGATGAGCATTGAGTCAACCTTGTCCACGCTAGAAATAAGATCTACAAAATTGTTATGGCATGTTCTACCGAGAAATAGACTCTATGAGGCTAAGCTAGTCAAAGAGAACCACATTGTGGGGATTTTGTGGGGGACTAAATAGGACAACAAATTGTGGTTTCCAAAGCCTGAATGTATAGAATTTAAACTAGGTATTCAGTTGCTTCCTCTTATACCAATTACAAAGCTCTTGTTCTCTTATTTGGAGTATGTCATGGAGTTAGTGGATTTGGCGAGAAAAAATGGAGATGTTGACATTGAAGATGGGTGGAAGGGATTTATATTTGTGTTTAAAGGAGTATATGATACAATAGTTTTCCTCCAAAAGGCCTAGTAGCTCATCGGATATAGTGATGGTAAATCTCTAATGAATTTGTTGTGGTTGATGTATATAAGAGGCCGATCACGGTCACTATTACAGACTCATATTTGAGTATACTAATTTTCATACATAGTCATGTATGGTTTTGTTGTGTTTGTCTTCTTTGGATTTTTTTTAAAGTTGGAATGTCGGAATCAGTTTTATCATCAAGAAGCATCATTGTTTACAATACAATATATAGGATTTTGTGACATCCAAAACCCTTAATCCATTGACTCGGATTAGATTACAGTATTATTTCTTAATCAGAATTAGAAAACCACGGGTCAAAACAACATGTGCCATGAAATTTCTAAAAGAAAAATTCTTTTGTTAAAAATTGCTAACATGGACATACAAAACCTGCTAATCTTAAGCATTGTGTAACATCCCCAAATAGATGGTCTAACCAAACTGGTCAATAAATTCTTAGAAACCTATTTTTCATTGAAAAACCACGCCAATGGGCATAATGGCTTCTCCTAGCACAATGATGGTACAATACCACTTATGATGGAGCTATGAAAACAACAACATATGAAGTTGTTTATGGCTGAAAACCCTTCTTAGTAACCTCCTATTTACTAAGCATCTCTAAGGTTTAGACAATGGATAATGCACTTCATAACAATGAAGGTGTTCTCTACACATTTAAACAAAATTTTCTTATAGCTCAATATAGAATGAAACCACAAGTAGATTAACATCTCTCCAAATTTTCTTTTGTAAAAGTGGATTAGGTGTTATTTTCCTACAACCTTATAAAAAACCGCCACGTAAAGAACATAACCCCCAATATTAACACCAAAATTCCATGGATTATATAAAATCATACAGTGTGTTTGAAAAAATTCCTATATCTTACCTCTTCTAGCACACTCAAAGTTTTTTCATACCTTTCCCATGTCTCACATGAAGAAGTTCATCGTATCATAGTGCAAGGGGTGCACTAAATTATCAAAAAAAATATGAAAAAGACTCCATTTGGTTATTATTCGTCATAGCGTTGAATATTAAACAATGTCAAGTGCACCAATACATGATTCAAGTATTAACATAGTGGAAATCAACATGGTAATCAATCACAATTCTGTATCACTTTCCTCATCTCTAGCCTTGAAAAAAATGTTTCTTTTGAGGAGCGAGGTTATTTTCATGTCTTATCCCAGTCGTCATACTTTAAACTACTTAGGAGTGAATCAATTGATGTATGCAACCATCCACTTTGAATAATGTCCATTAGGCAATAGTTGATAGTTAATTAATATAAAAGGGTCCACTTTATAAGGACAAATGGATAGTTGGTACCCAGTAATGATAGGTCAACAAGTATTTAGGGTTTTCTATTAACGATCTATTTAAACAATAAAAGGCTATGAAATGTTTGGTGTTATATTTTTCTATTTGGAGTTTTTCTTAGTGAAAGGTTTCAACACTTTAATAGGAAAGTAAAAAATATTTTATTTCTTCTAATTATCATAATACAAAGGTATAATTCATATATTTTTTCTTAATCAACATAATAAACCAGCAATTTCCTCAGTACTCAAAGAATTAAATAAGTTTTTTTATAAATTTTGGGACCATTTAACTATTTATCTATGTAATTTTCCATCTGTCATCTTACTCTCGCAATAACCAGATGGTGCAATGGAAAATTTCCATCAACAAGTAAGAAACCACTAAATTAGAAGATTCCTTTTTGCACTCCAACATCTTTTTTTTCTTTTCTTGTGATATGAACATTAGGCTCATTCAAGTAGTAGTGTTGACTAGACTAGTGGAATATCATAGGAGGACTCCATTTTTTGGCTGGGGAACTTGTTACTAGGGTCAAGGACCTCAACATAGATTGAATGTGTTCCCTCACAGGAACTTAGCACTGGGGTCACTACGTGGCAATGAAAAATCAAATAGACGGGTGGGACACATTGCTCACAATAAGCCGAAAATTTCCTCAATATTCAAAGAGTTAAATAATGTTGGGTTGTGCTATATTCTTTCCATGACTAGCCCACGTAGTTAAGCAGGGGGTTAGAGGGGGGGCGAAGCCCTCCCTTCATTGCACTAATTCCGTAGCGGAGGGATCATAGGGGTTTTGAGGGGTACAGGTAACCCCACTCTATGGGGTTCGGCGTAGTGCCCCGAAAAATTTTGGTTTTGGAGCCTATGTTATGTTGGGCAGAACCACCTATGGTTTGTGCATGGTTTTCTCACATGTCTTTGGATGCGTTGGTTTTTTGTCCATGGTTTTGGATGCGATAGTTTTTGGCCCATGGTATTGATGCTTTGGCATGTATAAATATGTATTATAACATTGAAAGGAACATAATGAAAAATCAAGCTAGTAGTCTCGGTTTTAGGATCTAGGGGAAAATCTCTATGTATATGTGTTTTATGTGTTATGCTCTCACATTATTTATTTTCTGTGTTATAGAATTCATATGCAGGTAATTTCTGTACAGGGTTAAAACCTACATTTGGTATCAGAGATTTTTTCGCTTTAAGGGGACGCCTTTGTTGCTGAGGGGTTTCGCTTGGGCCTGTGGTATTCCCTGTTCAGTGGGAGATCTGCGAGATCGATTCTAGTGGTGAAACAAGATGGAGAGCAGTGGAAAGATAGTGATAGAGAAATTTAATGGTCAGAGTTTTGAGTTATGGAAACTCAAGATGGCAGATCTGTTGGTGGATAAAGATGAGTGGATTGTGGTAGATCCGGGTACTAAACCAACAGGAGTGTCCGATGAAGAATTGAAGAAGTTAGATCGAAAGGAAAAGAGCACAATACAATTGTGTGTCTTAGATTCACTATTGCTGAATGTATCAGGGGAAGCTATGGCTAAGGCTTTGTGGGACAAATTAGGGACTTTGTACCAATCTAAGTCTCTGGTGAATAAACGGTTCCTACGAAAAAAGTTGTATAACCTAAGGATGAAAGATGGAGACTTGGTGACAGAGCATCTAAATGCGTTTAATACTGTGGTAAGTCAGTTATCATCTATTGATATCAAAATTTCAGATGAAGATAAGTGCATTAGTTTTTTGTGTTCTCTACCAGATTCGTGGGA
>APFE031185026.1:0-41634 GCA_000404065.3 Pinus taeda | reverse complement strand
CAATTTGGTCTTCAACAATGTCCAATAAAGCCAGCAGGCCAGAGGGAGGCTCTTATAAAGTTGTGATTCAAAGATTTTCATCGTCATGTTGATAGATTATGACTGTTCTTCAAAACTCTGTTTTGAAGAAAAGTCAACAGTTTGTCATTTGTGATAATTTTCAAAAAGTTTTCAGTTGATCTCTTCAGGCGCAGCCATGGTCTCCTTTGCCAAATTCCGTGTCAGCAACCCATGCAAAAAAAAATTGCCAAAAATTTCATCATTTTAGTCAAAAAATAAAAAGGGAAGTGTGAAAAACAGAGTTGTATTAAAGTGTGAAAAAGTGCCAATACCAAAACATTACAAAAGTGGGTTCATAGGAAGCAAAAATCAAAACCAACTCTTTATAAGATATTTTCATGAAGAATCAATGTCATTTGAATGCCAAGAGAAAAGGGAAAACAGCTCAAAGCCATTGGGTGAGCAAGCGCGTGTTTTCGGTGAAGTTAGAGGCAGTTTGGCAAGCACGGTGCATACAGCAGGTGACGCAATGCACTGAAGGAGTGCGACGCACTGGGAGAAATTTCCCTGTGTAAATTTACATAGGCGCGATGCACTAGAACGTCGTGGCGCACTGGGTTTGTGGCACATCGCACTCGGCTGCTTGGCCTAAAAGTTTCCAGAACGGCCTCCAAATGCCAATATCGTGCAAATTTCTCTTGAATTCAAGTAGGTGGATCTCGTCCTTTGTTGTTCACTATCCAAGCTTATGGTGTATACTATGTTTGATGTGTTGAGCTCCCAAACAAAACCTCAAACTCGACCATGTCAAAATATTCATATGGCAAGTGCTCTTTAGGGTTTCAAAACTTGCTTGCCACCAAGGTTAACTCTTTTCCATTATTTCCTTTATCCTTGATTCCCTTTGTTCCTTGACTTCATTGTTGCCCATCCCCTAAAATAACTAAACCCCTATCCTTAATTCCCTTTCCCAAACTTTTAAATATGAAAATCCTAAACCCTATTCCCACACCTAAATCCTAAACCCCCTCCCATATTTCCTAAACAAATCTCTCCCAATAATCCCTAATCCCTTGACATTATTTCCCTTTCCTATCAGCCCCTGTTTCACTTTTTTTCCCCTTTGGTGGCAGAGTTTACACACATCACTAAAAGAGCAGTCCAAACAGTTTTCATACACCTGTCATTTCTCCAAGGCAGTTTGTGCAACAACAGTCATGGAATCTGAGCATTCATTGGATTATGACATGTAAACTCAAATTGACTCACCCACGGAAGAACATGCTCCCCGGAGGCCTTGCAAAAGTGGCAGACATGTTAGAGAAGAACCAAGCACCCTTACAAAATTGCAGGCCTTCCCTCTTACCGTCACTTGTTTTCCATTTTAGTCATGCTATGAATTTTGCGAGAAGGTTGCAAATGTTCAATTTCATCATGAGTTGGCTCGCTTGTTTGTACTACCTTTGCATGGTGATCAAGTTACTTTGGCTGGTGTCACCTTCACACTTACACCAGAATCTATCTCACTAGCCACCAGCATGCGTAACGTTGGTGAAACATGGAATAAGAAGCAGAAGATTGACTGGCAACATTATGAGCCATATGTTAAACCTGGTTTCTTGAGGCATCTCAAGAGAGTGTTCCCGTTCTGATATCTCAAAGATGAATATGCTCCATTAATGAAATTAATCATGAAATACTTCAGTTGTGAAGGTTACTTCTCCCAAGTATATGCTTATCACATCAGGTTGCTCATGCATTTCACCCGGGTACAGATGATGAATATTCCATACTTCATATGCCGAGACATTAAGAGGATGATAGCCCTTGTGTAGCATAAGACCCCACAGCAGCAGTTCAACAACATTTGTCATTTTGCTCTTATCAAAATTTTGGTTGTGCATCAGCTTGATTTACAGGGTATCACATGGGAAAGCTTCATTTCCCATGAGTTCTTTACAACTTTAGCAGCTCATCACGAGGTTTTCCATGATGTGGGTGAACCTTAATTTCAATATGGAGGTCAGGAGGCGGAGACTACTAGGGTTCTGACATATGTCACTTATCAGAAGGGCACCAGGTAGCTGTTTGCATCGGAAAAGCGAGTGTTATCTCCACCTAGAGTGGAAGGGGCCTCGCTTTCAACATCACCACAGGTACAGGACAGAGGCAAGGATCCAATTCATGACGAAGGGCCTTTAGGTGAGCGTGAATTTATTCTTGATGAGGATGTTGATATTGGCCTGCAAAATGCACAACTTAGAGATATCATAAAGGGCAGCAGGCGAAAATCGAGGACTTGTCCTGCAACTTGGAGAGGACTAAGGGGGTCATTAAATATTTGTAGCAGAGGAACAAACAGCTTGAGGACCAACAACAGATCATGGAAGTACAAAACATAAGGGCAAATCGCTGAGCTTCCCAAGGGAGGAGAATTGAGTTCACTTCAATGGAGCGAGAAATCAATGAGGATCGAGAGTCATGGCTTGAAAGAGCCAACATTCACTTAGAGAAACTGATGGACAAGGCCGATAAGGACCATGCATTGTTGAGACACATGGAATTCCATTACAGGGTGAGAAACATGAGTTCCGAGGCACGAATAAGGAGTCTCAAGGCAAAACTTAAGAAGGCAACAAAGAAGCAAAAGAGGCAAAGGGAGCATGATCATCTTCAGACATTGGCCGAAGCCTCTTTAGCCTAGCATGACACTTGATGGAGGAACTCCATCCCTAATTTCAAGAAATTTGGGGCATTTTTGGTATTTTTGAAAAATTTTCCACAAAAAACAGGGTTTTTCTCCCAGTGCGTCGCAACACGTGGCGCTTGCTTTTCCTAGGGAGCTATAAATGACAAAAAGTTTACATCTTTGGATTTTTCATGAAAAATAATTACTTTTGGTGCATGGACAAGAAGTTTGGGTAAGTTTTGAATCCTCAGGAGGTCAAAAACACCTTGAAAATGGTCTTTCTGCCCCTATTTTGACACACAGGAAGAAGTCCTGGGAGATGGAGGTTTTGGAGAGGCAAATGGGCACCAAATTCAGAAATTCCACTTGGGTTGGAAAGTAGATGGGAAAGGATTTCGAAAAAGCACACTTATGCTCAATTTGGACTCCAGGAGGTGCCTCAAAACCAGCTCCAAAGTTGCACGATGCATACATCTTTTGGAGCAGCGCACAGAGACCCAAAGGCCAAAATCACTTCTGCTCACCAAGAGTTCGATTTGTTTCAGTGAAATTTTCTCCAAGTAAGTTCGTGAAAGTCTATTCGACGATTTTTGGCTATGGTACTATGGTTCAGAAGTAGTGGAAAGTTAATAATGGCGCGCGGTTGAGTTTAAGGAAATTTCACGTGGGCCCGTCCATTAACATACATGTTCACTCTTCATTAAAGGCGCATTTTATTTAAAAGCCATGTTATTAAAATGATAGTTGTTATTCAAACATTCAAAGGGAAGGCGAATAGTTGCCCAGAAGATCTACGCTCATGTTTACTTTGTTTTGATTGGTCATTATAGAAAATTACATGTAACGCTGATGGTTGGCTTTTCATTTCCAGTTTGTAATGACTAAACAATTCCCCAACTTTGGGTCAATCGACTTTCTGATAGAGAAGCTTATGTATTGTATTGAGAGTCATTTGTAAGGGGCTGGAATTTTTGGGAAACGGTGGGAGAGAAACTCAATTACTCACTATACATTTTGACAGAGAATTAATGAAAGGTTGCAGCTTTGGTTCATGAGATTCCTGTGGCATGAGTTTAGCAAATGTATTTTCTTTTTGTTTCATATGTATTTCATTATGTTTCACAGTTCATTTAAAAAATCATTTCTAGTGAAATATTTTAAGTAAGAAAAGGTAGAATTCAATTTAGTACTCAGCCTTGGGAAAGTTTTCACGTTCTATGTTTTCTTCTGTTGAAAAGGATTCATGTATTTATGCCCTTTTCACCCTCTTAAAAAAAAATCTCTACACTTCATATTATTTCAAATCTAATTGCTAGGATTTATGCCTGTCTTGCCTCACGAAATAATCTGTGTCTTTGAGTTAAACTCTCTGCTCATGCTTTTCGTTGGTCCCATACATCCCAGAAAACTCAGTCATTCATCAAAAAACCTCTTTCATATTTATTTACCTAGCCTAAAATCAGTATCCATTTTAAGTCATTCTCAGACTCCATTCGTTCTTTTTTCACTGAGTGTGACCTGGAGAGAGCCCTCTCCTGTCCTCGTAGGGCTAGCTGCGAGGCTGAGTGTGGTTTGTGGCTACCCTAAATTTTGCCTTCCTTCATCCTAAGGCAGATTTAGGCCCTAACAGGACCTATAAAGAATGAAAAATAATCAATTATAGCCCCTAAAAAATCAATTCTCCCAAAACTTGTCAAAGCGTACAGAATGATGGTGCAAAACTAAAGTGTGATCGTGCAGGAAAATTTTGGAGGTCTTCATAAAGTCCAAATTGAGCTCATGATAGCTCATTAGAAAGCTATTTATGTCTATTTATAATTTTCCTCATAAATAAATTCATTTGGACAATATAGGTTGAACAAAGAGTGATTTGCCCAAGGCCAACCCATAAGTCCAATAACTCTCTTGTAGCAAATGTATTTTTGACATTTCTCCAAAACCATGACACCTGTGTAAAATGTGAAGGAGTTTTTTCAGCCTTAGCCTATGATGGAAAAAATAATCTCTCACATTTGCCAAATTCATCCTTTTTTGGTGTGAGACCTAATTTGAATAAAAAATGGCCCTATGTGTGGCAAATGATTTGTCTCTTGGAATGAATTCTTAAAAATGATGGAGACATGATGTTTATGAGTTGGAATGGCCTCATACTTGCTAAAATGACCTCACTTATGCCTCCTCTGCTCATATGTCTCTAGTTCCATAGCCAACCCTAGCTTAGTGGAAGAGGAAATTAGGGTTTAATGCCTGTGGAAAATGATGATCTAGGACCCTTGCGAAGACAACTCCCTTTGGAATTCATTTAACCCTTTGAAACTTTACCCTTTCACTTGACTATTTCCTTTGACAAATTGATCTTTTGATGGTATTTGAGAACTCTTTGAATTTGACTTTTCTTTAATGAAGTTAGCATATAGAGATTGAGTTGGAAGCTTAGGAACAATACTTATTAAATATAGTGAACCGAAAATTACATGATGAAATAAGCATTTACCTTTAAAAATCATCTTGACATGGTGAAGAGATGTTATTTGATCACCCTTTACTTGTTGGTATTATGCAATGGAATGGAGTTGTTAGAAAACTATATATTATATAGCAATGGAACAAATAAAATATTGTAGAAATATAAACATAGAAAATGCATAAAACAAGAGAGACACAGATATACGTGGTTCACTCAGTTTGGGCTATGTCCATGGAGAAATAACCAATCCTTCTTTTTATATTATCCAGCAAACTAAAGAGATATAGCCTACAACAGATCCATTGTAACTCCCTCTTCTCTCTCAATCTCCTCTCTCTTCCTCACTCAAAATACAAATATGCATAGACGTGATACAATTCCCTCATATATAGCAAGGGGTTACATTCTAGGGAAAAAACCCTAAATTAAGCATAACTTCTACCGTCAGATATCTGCCTAATAAAAGACCCCCCCTGAGCCCACCTTGCAGTGAATATTTTAAAGGTCCAATGCGGCAATACCTTTGAATACATAAGATAATTGGGCTCGACACCCAACACGAGTTTTATTGTAACCTCGGAAACCCTAATGACCTAATGAAACCTTGAAAAGCCTTAAAAGACCCAATGAGACCTTTAAGGACTGAATTTCAACATGACATGACTGATGTGATGGCATGATGTCATTAAATTTATGGAAAATGGATACTCAGCAAGGTGTAAATGAGCCAAAAAGGGGTAAATTTCTAAAAGGAGTAAAAGAAACCCTAATTCAACCTTCACTAACCAAATTTTTTCTTGATGACCTAGTGGAATCACAAAAATTTTAGAAATGGAACTTAATATGATATGAAAAGAGGATTTTTTTATCACTGATGGCAGTATGCAAATACTGACACTAACAGACTATTTTAATATCCCAATACATAGAAATTTACAGTTGAATTGGCCCCCCTAATTGATGCCACCTCGAATGCCTATATTATGGGTTGGGCCACTATCTTATCAAATAATTTCACTTCCCAGATCCTAGCCTACAGAAGCAAACACAATATTTGCACTAGGACTGTGCCCCCTTTCTATATGAGTGCATACATCATGGATGCAGTTTGCTTTACCTCCTATTTTCCATCCATGGGATGGAAATGGAACCTAGAATAACCTACTGCTATCCACATTTATCATAACATCTTATGGGGGTCCAATTTTTAGCCCCACTTTTACAAATTTTGTCATGGACTAATGTTTCCTTTATACGAAGATATTTTTTATGAAAATCCTCCTAGATTTTTCAAGGAAGCTAGCGATGACCTTACAACTATAGGTAGTTTGGTCAGGAATCTTTCACCTATGTTAGGATTTTTGGTTACGTAGGTGATCCACATGTTCTCCCCCTTTGTGTACCTGATAAGCTTTTAGCCTGAGAGGTTGCCTATCAAACTGTCAGCAATGCCCTAGATAAATCCCTCAAGGAAGTCAAGAATTCCATTTGGCCATCATTCCCTCTTCATTGTGGACTATATACTTTGGAAAATTTCAAAAATGTAGCACTTGAGATTGAGCACATACTATGCTTAAAATTTCCCACTATCCCACTGTTGAAGCCCCGAAAATCGGGTCGACAACAAGGGGGATACTCACCCGGTCCGGACCTTGGTTGACAGCTCCTTATCCGTTTGGTATAGTGAGTCCGACTGGGGATAATGGGACCAGTTTCCAATCTAAGGGTGTGTTGAGAAATGGATGATGCTGATCTAAAGTTCATATCTGAGCTACTTAATCAACTCCGCATGTAATCTAATGAAAACAACACATCTAATCTATGCTAACCCGGGATGTAATTCTTCTATTATGCGATCTAAAGAGATTTCAAATAATAGCTGGTAATAAAGATCATTTAGCAATTATAAGAATATAAATCAGTTAAGATGAACCACTTTGCATAAAACGTTAAGCAAAATAGTTGTGAACAATATATCGCATAATAAGTTATTCACACATTAAACATAAATAAATGGATCCACGGTACAAAAGTGCCAAATGGTAACGCAAACATTCATGTAATAACATATAAACAACTAAAAACTGTATATTGCTTTAAGAATATAAGCAGAAATGATCAAGAGATAAAAGTACCATTTATGACTGGTCCTACTCATAAGCTTCAAGCAACAATGATTTATCTTTCCTTGTTCTAATATCTACTAAGAGTACATAAGTGAAACATCATTAGCAAATATCAAATGCAAACATCAATAAATCTCAATCCTTCCATTCATGAAAACCTCCTCTGAGGGTGCAAAAGTGCATGTTCTGAGGATAAGTTTTTCACAAATTTCTAGACCCTTCTCTAAATGCATGAGAAGGGTTTAAATGCTACTAACTAAATCTGATAATAAGTTATTTACATAAAATCAAGATGCGGTTTTCACCCCTTTTTCTAATCTAATTTTTCTTAAGAAAAAATAACAGTCCAAATTAAGCTATTTCTGTATCTGGTCCTTAAAGTTGCACGTGTTCAACATTTGTTTGAGGAGAGTCAGTTGGCTAACTTCTGCTTTGAGCTGTGCTGAGAAAACAGAATCAACGAGTGCTGACACCACCTTTTCAGCCGTATTTGTGATACATTTCATGATCATCCACTGACTATGTGGTTTTACCAAATATGTCCAGTAACATTTCCAATTTAATCCTTTTAGTTCTTGGATTTCCTTTTCCTTTTCCCGTGCTTTCTACCTCCAATCCTCCTCTAATTTTGATTTGTTTGGAAAATACACCGGAACAGTTTCTGCGATTAGATTTTCTCTGTGCAAATTTTCATTTATACAGTCGATGAGAATGCTTGTTGTTGTAGCTGCTGTACCTGTCGCCTTTTCTGCTTCTTTGATTTGATCATCCCACTTACTAAAGAGAAACTCTTTATGATTCTCGTTTATCTTGGGTGCGTCTGCCTCTTTTCCTTCATCTCCATCCTCCCAAATCAGATAATCAGTCACCTGTTTTTCAATCAGATCATAATCGATTCGTAATTCGACCACTTGATTAGTGATCTTATCACTCATTTCGCAGTAGTAACTCCATTGTGATATCATTTTCCACAATACTTCTTGTTGCTGCAGTAGTTGTTCATTCAAGGCAATAGATTCTGAAATAAATTCTGTAAGCTTCGGCTCATCTTTATGCGTCTCTTTTAGATTTTGCAATTGTTTTCCTTTTTCGTCCAGACTTCTTTGATAACTTACTTGCATGTGCTGGAACTCTTCCTGTAACTTTGCAAGTTGTTCGCGTGCCTCATTATTAGTATTGGCTTGTTGCAATTGTTGTTGTAGCCACTGTATTTGATCTTCTTTTTCTTTCAACAATTGTTGTACTTCTGATGCTTTGTCAGTAGTCGCAGAAGCATACGCTCCTGCGATCTGAGACAGCTTAGTGAGATTTTAAGTTGGATTTTTGTTTGGGTCTTTCCATAAGATGTCCAACTGCTCAGCGTCTTGATGCAGCATATTGTCTAATTTTCTTTTCTTTCTTTGTCTTCTCAATACTTCTTTATGTTGAGGACTATAAAATATATCCAGAGGAGGAATTTCTTCTATATTAAGCACAAGTTCGGAAGATGGAGTGATAGGAACATTTTCTTTTTCTGAGAAATTGCCGACTATGGTTGAGATTACTCCTTTTGCATTATGAGTATTGCTAGTAGGCGATTTTGGGATTTGTCCTTCAAGATTGATCAGTTCATTGAAGTTTTCCCATTCCTTGTCCAGCTCGGTTATGACAAGTGGTGGTTTGATGATGAGAGAGAGAGGATCTTTCTACGGGCAGGTAGTAACTTGCTGTTGCGAAATTTTCATCGACTGAGCCGTGTTTTTAGCTGCCTCTTCATTCTTATTTTGGTCATTCCCAGATCTTTTAGAATGTTCAGATGTTTCTTGCATGGACTTAGATTTAGATCTGGGACTACTTGAACTCCCACTGAGGCTGATGCTTGGAGTTGGCTCTCTGGTAGGTAATCGCAGCTTTTCTAAAGGGATAGTAGCCAATCTTTTTTCCCTATATATCGTGAACTTTTGAACGTCTTCTGGAGATAATTGCGATTGGGCTTCCCACAAAATTTCTTGGAGTGAGCTTTTATTTTGGAAGAAGTCATCAAATAAATCCTTTTTCCCCAAGAATACCTTCACCTTGACCATAGTTGTGAAATTCTGAGCAATTTCATTTAGGTCAAATGGTCTTGCTGGGATTTTAAATAACTGGAGACATGTTATATTCTGTATTTTTGCGAATGCATGACCTACATAGAACAGTGAAAAATCCCCACAAACCACAGGAAACTATGGCCATATGGCCTTCTTCTTGTCCTTTAAATCTTTTGTTAGGCCGCCTTCTGAACAGGTTTGATAAGCAATTTCTCGAGCTAGAAGTTTATCGGGGATATATAAAGGTAGAACATGAGGAGGGACAGTGCTTCCAAAAACTCTAATATAAGTGAATAATTCCTCCCCGAACCATCTTGTGATGGGGATGATATCTATTTGTGCCTCGGGTGAGCACCTTGGGGGCTCTTTATCATATATCATTCTATACAAAGGTAGGATAAGCCCGTGACAAATTTGGTAAAAATGTGGAACGAACTGGGAGTCCCATAATATCTTATGATAGACATGAATGGGTAATGGGTCCTGAGTCATCCATTTCCAACCCAAAACAAGAAATTTAGACACATAACAAATAGATTCCATAACATATGAAGATAGGAAAAAAGGGGGATAGATCCTTTGAGACATGGATCTTTTAGACCGATAATTGAGAATAGCCGTGACCATATTATCATAAAAGACCTTGGCCCAATCTATAATTACGGAATTTGTAGCAGCATCTATTAATGGAAACCATTCAGATGAAAACTTATTGATATGTGGCTTCCCAAACAATCTACAAAGCATGGCTACAGCAAAACAATAATGGGGAGATGAGGGAACTAGTGTTGTACATACCGCTCTTGTCTTTCTTGAGAGGTTCATCTTTTCTGGACCAATCCTTGGTGGTCTCTGATAGGTATGGGTTTTCTGCCACGAATTTCTCAATGAATTGCGTGTTGTAAGATGCTTGCAACTCAGGAAGATGGTAGATGAGTCTTAAATCTTGTACAACGAACGGTCTGATGACCCCTTGTCCTTGAATCTTGAACTTTCTGTCCTTCATTTCTACATTATCAATTATCCACTTGATCATGTCCGTATATGGGAGAATTTTGGGTCTTGCTGCTATCCTATGTAGGAATGAGAAAGCTAATTCTTCTAGGGATGCCTCAGAAGATCCCTGTGAATCTGAGCCAGCGGCAACTTTCATTATTCCGGGGTTTTCTTCTTCAAGAAGTCTGTACATTCCTTCCCATGTTGATATCCCCGCGTCTCTGTTACACGCTGTGTCTGTGTATAATGTTGCCATCCCCTTCACCTCAGAGCTCTGAGATTTACTTTTCTTTCCCATTTCTTCCGGCGTATTGCCTTGTATAGTGCTCTGCTCTCTGTTCCTGCAGTTCACAAGTGAAATGGAAATGATTGATCAAGAAAGGTGATGGGAGAGTTTAAAATGTAGAAGATACATCAAATATGCCGCATTACGTGAAAAAATTCTTCAAAAAGAACGCGTTCATGTTTCATTAATAACTGGCAACTAATCCTTTATTAACATTTAAAGTGCATGATCTTGAGTCAGATTATAATAGGTGATCTTTCTTGAATAGCGTGCCCGAAAGATTCGCGATGGAGCGATTCTGTGATTTGCATCACGGCATCGTAGATTGCGACATCATAATCATCGCAGATCGCGATATCGCAATGTCGCAGATCGCAGAAGGTTTATGTTCGCCAAATTTCGTTAGCCTATTCCCTGCGATATGCGATCTTACGATCGGTGTTATCACACATTGGTAAATCTTGAAGTTTTTCTTATTACCTCTTTCTTATTGTGATGCGATAGCCAAATGATGGGACTTTACTATCATTTTGCGATGCGGCTTTCCTTTTTTGAGGTTTTTCTCATCAGAAAATTAGGTTTTTAAAGTATTCAAAAGATCTTTCTAAGCTTACGATGGTGACCTTATTTTGGAGAAAAAGAAACTCTTTATTTTCCTAAAATTTTAACTAAGGGTCCCCATTCATTTAGTATTTTGGATAACACTTAAGTGAAAACGGGGGGGGGGGATTTTTTCTGGCCACAACAATTGGCGATTAACTTGGGAGAACCAGTTATCTCTTTTTTTTCTTTTGAACTTTTCAAACTTCCACAATAGAAAGTTTTTTAGAAATCTCAATCTTTATTATGGAAAGATGAAGTATATTATGCTCTAAGTTGTCACGATATTTTGTTTCAACCTCTTTCCATTTTAAATATTCGCTTCTCTAGCTTGTCCTTGCATTTACATCAGCCATTACTTGGTCTTGTAAAAAATAGAGTTTTCCCTGTGAACCAGTTTTAAATTTGCTCATTTGTCGTAGGTAGAACCTCTGCTGCTAGCAGGCGTCCATAGCCTCAACAGGGTTACCTGTTACTCGGCAATGATCCTTTATCCTGCTTAAGGTGATCTACAACTTTCAAAGAAAAACCCATATTGACACTTATTGCTTTGATTTTCTTTTTTATTCTTAAAGAACAATGTCTTGGTTTGGTAGCCAAATTATGACACAGTCATTCACTTGATTTACACTTTTGTTGAACAAGTTGGCTCGTGATGAGACCCCTTGTCTTTTGATTTCAACAATCTTGAGTCATTTCCCTGTTTTGGTGGACAGTATTGGCAAAGTCAGCAAGTTATAATACTTGTGATCATGATAAGCCGGCTCATGATGAGACCTCTTATTCTTTAAGATAAAGTGTATTCATGGATTATTCCTCTTAATGCTGCAATTTTCTTTAGCAGGGAGGAAGTCATTTTTTCCTTAAGAAAGTTCTGGACGACAATAATAGAGTTTGAAAATAGCGGCTTTACAGAGAATCCCTATTTTGCTATTGATACCTTTCATTGCGCTGATATAAAACAATTTCTTCGCCAAAGGTTGCTTTCGTCAAATTTTTTTGGAAGTTAAAACTAGTATCGTATCTGGGTTAGAGTTTTTTAATAGCATCTAGTAATAATAAAGATCAATTTTCCAAAATATTTGCTATTTATACAAGCAAGAGTTTAAAATCTGAAAAAGAGAAATGGCGTCTTTAGTAAATGTCAGATGCTGTTAACCAAAGCAAATTTTATTTAGGGGGAAAAATATTTAAAGAAATGAGAGGTGACTATTCCTTTGGATTATATACAATAGGGATAATCTCTTCTTTTATTTTGCCTATCAACTTTTAAAAATTAATTTATCCAACTAGTAACCTAACTAAATTACTCCTCCTATTTTAACTATACACAGACAAACTGACTAGGTAAAATGATATTTCCAGTGAAACCATATTTTCATTTTTATTCCTACATATATGTACCCTTTAAACAATAGTGTTAAGATAAAATCTTTTCTTGGACTATCAATATTGAATGTGGAATCAGAAAGTGAAACTTCAGTCGGAATTCTACCCAAAATTTCTTTTTTATGAAATCTTCTTTCTAATTGGATACCTATTGGATCGTAGAAATCAGGATGAATTTCTGTTATGGATTGGCGATCATTCAATAGGAAATATGACAGACTAATTTTACTGGCCTGAAATCTATCATGCGTTAAAGTCGAGCTTTTAGCAATTTCTGGTAAAATGAAAGTTTCCATATATAAATCACTAAAAAAAAGAAAAATATATGTAAATTTTCCAAAAGAGAATTGTCAATTATCATGAATTGCTGGTAAGTTTCCAAAAATACATTCTCTCGTTGACGATGTTTTGGATGACATATAAGTTTTTCAAGGAAAGTTGTTATTGACTGATTTTGGCTTTGACACAATTCAACTTCCCAAAAAGGTAACACATCTCTCGAGTGTTCTTTGATCAGGTGTTCAATATACCATAGCAATCTATCAAAAGTCTGAAAATTTAAAACACAATCCGATTTTATACAAAATGAATGCAGGCGAGAAAGAATGTAATGTTTATCTGTACAACTAGTGTTATAACGCAACTGAGATTGATCTGGAATATCTTATTTTTCACAAGGACTGGCCAGAATCATGGGATCTGAGTGATTTCGATTTTCATCTTGTAAATCAGAAAACAAATCATGATTGGGAACAGGCATGGTGTTTTGCTCATAATATGAATCATAGATCGGGATATTGTCTCGGATAGTAAAATCATGCAAATGATCTGTCACTCTGAAACGAGGATTGACTGGTATAATTCTTGAATTAGAATATCTCTCATTATCTGAGTTCTATTGAGTTACTTGAGATAAATCAACATTATCGTCGGCCAAGTAGCTGTCATACATGACTTCGCAGGATTCCCTGGATTTTTCTTTTCTATCCCGTATATTCAAAAAGGGAAGGTCAAGTCGTTCATGTTTGAAAAGGACAAAAGGAGTTTCTATAGCTGTCTTTTTATCCTGAAATCCTAATGGTGATTTACTTGGATAATCCTCTGTATCCTTTGGGAGGGGAAGAAAATTATCATCACTAAAAACATCAGGATAAAGAGAAAAAAGTGATTCTCAAATAATGCATTTGAAAATATCATCGTGAAGAATTTCTTGTTGATCACATTCATCGTAGATATTAGGCTTTAGATCATACCTTTTTGTGTTTGTATTTTCCGAAAGAGAATCAGTTTGTTGTTCTAACCTTGATATCTGCATTTGTCGAATTGCAATGATATTATCTAACCTTGTCTCCAAGTCGCTTTTTGTTTCCAAGGTAAGCTTTCCTTCAACATTCTTGCTTGTGTCTTCTTGTATTAGAATGGGCATGTATTCTAATCTTCTGGAAGTTTCTTCATCATGAATAATACACATATTCAAATTAGAATTTTCATTCATATTAAAAGAAAATGGAACTAAACTTGGACTAACTTCTGCTGGATCGGGCACAGGAGGCAGAGAATAGTTATGCTCAACGCAATCTGAAGACTCTTCATCCATGAGTTCGTTCTCAATATCATATTTTAGACAATTAAGATGAAATCGCATATTAAAATCCCTAACAGATTCACCTTCTTTTTGTAGATATTCAATTTCATCATATACCTTATCGTAACCATAGCAACCAAATTCACAAATGAAAGCCTTGACGAATTGGTCCCAGCTGTGAATTGAGGCAACTGGGAGGGCCCTACACCAGTTTCTTGCTTCTGTTGTGAATGTGAGAGTAAAAATTCTGCATAAAATGCCTTCGTCAATTCCTTGGACGTTCGAACTTAAAATACTTTGAATAAATTGAAGGGCGTAATTAAAAGCGGTATAATTACTCTTACCATTGAATTTTACTTGAGATAGGAGTCTTACCACTTCAGGTGGGGTGTTGGAAGATGCACAAACATGGATACAACTCCAAATACGAAGTTTGAGAGAAGTCATCTTAATTCAAATATCATAGTTACCCACAACTCCAACAGACAACATGATTCAGGCCCTCCTTCTTGCGCCAAATATGTTGAAGCCCCGAAAATCGGGTCGACAACAAGGGGGATACTCACCCCGTCTGGACCTTGGTTGACAGTTCCTTATTCGTTTGGTATAGTGAGTCCGACTGGGGATAATGGGACCAGTTTCCCAATCTAAGGGTGTGTGTGTGTAGAATTAGATGTTGCTGATCTAAAGTTCTTATCTAAGCTACTTTAATCTAACTCTATGCTATTGTAATCTAATGAAAACAGCACATCTAATCTATGCTAACCCGGGATGTAATTATTCTATTATGCGATCTAAAGAGATTTCAAATAGTAGCTGGTAATAAGGATCATTCAGCAATTATAAGAATATAAATCACTTAAGATGAACCACTTTGCATAAAAAGCTAAGAAAAATAGTTGTGAACAACATACCGAATAATAAGTTATTCACACATTAAACATAAATAAATGGCTCCACCATACAAAAGTGACAAATGGTAACACACACATTCACGTAATAACATATAAACAACTAAAAACTGTATATTGCTTTAAGAATATAAGCAGAAATGATCAAGAGATAAAAGTACCATTTATGACTGGTCCTACTCATAAGCTTCAAGCAACAATGATTTATCTTTCCTTGTTCTAATATCTACTAAGAGTATAGAAGTGCAGCATCAGTAGCAGATATCAAATGCAAACATCAATAAATCTCGATACTTCCATTCATCAAAACCTCCTCTGAGAGTGCAAAAGTGCATGTTCTGAGGATGAGTTTTTGACAAATTTCTGGACCCTTCTCTAAATGCATGAGAAGGGTTTAAATACTACTAACTAAATCTGATAATACGTTATTTACATAAAATCAGGATGCGATTTTCAAATGACTGCCCTTTTTCTAATCTAATTTTTTTTAAGCAAAAATAAGAGTCCAAATTAAGCTATTTCTGTATCTGGTCCTTAAAGCTGCATGTGTTCAACATTTGTTTGAGGAGAGTCGGTTGGCTAACTTCTGCTTTGAGTTGTGCTGAGAAAATGGAATCAACGAGTGCTGGCACCACCTTTTCAGCCGTATTTGTGATACATTTCACGGTCATCCACTGACTATGCGGTTTTACCAAATATGTCCAGTAACATTCCCAATTTAATCCTTTTAGTACATGGATTCCTTTTCCTTTTCTCATTCTTTCTGCCTCTAATCCTCCTCTAATTTTGATTTGTTTGGCAAATACCCCGGAACAGTTTCTGCGATTAGATTTTCTCTATGCAAATTTTCATTTATACAGTCGATGAGAATGCTTGCTGTTGTAGCTGTTGTACCTACCGCCTTTTCTGGTTCTTTGATTTGATCATCCCACTTACTAAAGAGCAACTCTTTATGATTCTCGTTTATCCTGGGTGTGCCTACCTCTTTTCCTTCATCTCCATCTTGCCAAATCAGATAATCAGTCACCTCTTTGTCAATCATATCATAATCGCTTCGTAATTCGACCACTTGATTAGTGATCTTATCACTCATTTCGCAATAGTAACTCCATTGTGATATCTTTTTCCCCAATACTTCTTGTTGCTGCAGTAGTTGTTCATTCAAGGCAATAGATTCTGAAATAAATTCTGTAAGCTTGGGCTCATCTTTATGTGTCTCTTGTAGATTTTGTAATTGTTTTCCTTTTTCATCCATACTTCTTTGATAACTTACTTGCATGTGCTGGAACTCTTCCTGTAACTTTGCAAGCTATTCGCGTGCCTCATTATTAGTATTGGCTTGTTGCAATTGTTGTTGTAGCAACTGTATTTGATCTTCTTGTTATTTCAACAATTTTTGTACTTCTGATGCTTTGCCAATAGTCGCAGACGCATACGCTCCTGCGATCTGAGATAGTTTAGTGAGATTTTCAGTTGGATTTTTGTTTGGGTCTTTCCATAAGATTTCCAACTGCTCAGCGTATTGATGAAGCATATTTTCTAATTTTCTTTTCTTTGTTTGTCTTCTCACTACTGCTTTGTGTTGACTATAAAAGATATCCAGAGGAGGAATTTATTCTATATTAAGCACAATTTCGGAAGATGGAGTGATAAGAACATTTTCTTTTTCTGAGACATTGCCGACTATGGTGGATATTACTCCTTCTGCATTCTGAGTATTGCTGGTAGGTGATTTTGGGATTTGTCCGTCAAGATTGATCAGTTCATTGAAGTTTACCCATTCCTTGTCCAGCTCGGTTATGACAGGTGGTGGTTTGATGATGAGAGAGGGAGGATCTTTCTGCGGGCAGGTAGTAACTTGCTGTTGCAAAATTTTCATCGACTAAGCCATGTCTTTAGCTGCCTCTTCGTTCTTATTTTGGTCGTTCCCAGATCTTTTAGAATGTTCAGATTTTTCTTGCACGGACTTAGATTTAGATCTGGGACTACTTGAACTCCCACTGAGGCTGATGCTTGGAGTTGGCTCTCTGGTAGGTAATCACAGTTTTTCTAAAGGGATAGTAGCCAATCGTTTTTCCCTATATATCGTGAACTTTTGAAGGTCTTCTGGAGATAATTGCGATTAGGCTTCCCGCAAAATTTCTTGGAGTGAGCTTTTATTTTGGAACAAGTCATCAAATAAATCCTTTTTGCCAAAGAATACTTTCACCTTGACCATAGTTGTGAAATCCTGAGCAATTTCATTTAGGTCAAATGGTCTTGCTGGGATTTTAAATAACTGGAGACATGTTATATTCTGTATTTCTCCGAATGCATGACCTACATCGAACAGTGAAAAGGCCCCACAAGCCATAGGAAATTGTGGCCATATGGCCTTCTTCTTGTCCTTTAAATCTTTTGTTAGGCCACCTTCTTAACAGGTTTGATAAGCAATTTCTCGAGCCATAAGTTTATCGGGGATATATAAAGGTAGAACATGAGGGGGGACAGTGTTTCCAAAAACTCTAATATAAGTGAATAATTCCTCCCCGAACCATCTTGCAATGGGGATGATATCTATCTGTGCCTCGGGTGAGCACCTTGGGGGGTCTTTATCATATATCATTCTATACAAGGGTAGAATAAGCCCGTGACAAATTTGGTAAAAATGTGGAACGAACTGGGAGTCCCATAATATCTTATGATAGACATGAATGGGTAATGGGTCCTGAGTCGTTCATTTCCAACCCAAAACTGGAAATTTAGACACATGAAAAATAGAGTCCATAACATATGCGGATAGGAAGAAAGGGGGATAGATCCTTTGAGACATGGATCTTTTAGACCAGTAACTGAGAATAGCCGTGACCATATTATCATAAAAGACCTTGGCCCAATCTATAATTACGGCATTTGTAGCAGCATCTATTAATGGAAACCATTCAGATGAAAACTTATAGATATCTGGCTTCCCAAACAATCTACAAAGCATGGCTACAGCAAAACAATATGGGGAGGTGAGGGAACTAGTGTTGTACGTACCGCTCTTGTCTTTCTTCAGAGGTTCATCTTTTCTGGACCAATCCTTGGTGGTCTCTGATAGGTCTGGTTTTTCTGCCACAAATTTATCAATGAATTGCATGTTGTAAGATGCTTGCGGCTTAGGAAGATGGTACATGAGTCTTAAGTCTTGTACAACGAACAATCCGATGAGCCCTTGTCCTTGAATCTTGAACTTTCTATCCTTCATTTCTACATTATCAAGTATCCACTTGATCATGTCCGTATATGGGAGAATTTTGGGTCTTGCTGCTATCCTATGTAGGAATGAGCAAGCTAATTCTTCTAGGGATGCCTCGGAAGATCCCTGTGAATCTGAGCCAGCGGAAACTTTCATTACTCTGGGGTTTTCTTCTTCAAGAAGTATGTACATGCCTTCCCATCTTGATATCCCCGCATCTCTATTACACGCTGTGTCTGTGTATAATGGTGCCATCCCCTTCACCTCGGAGATCTGATCTTTACTTTTCTTTCCCATTTCTTCTGGCGTATTGCCTTGTATAGTGCTCCGCTCTTTGTTCCTGCAGTTCACAAGTGAAATGGAAATGATTGATCAAGAAAGGTGATGGGAGAGTTTTAAATGCAGCAGATACATCAAATATGCCACCTTACGTGAAGAAATTCTTCGAAAAGCACGCGTCCATGTTTCATTAATATCTGGCAACTAATCCTTTATTAACATTTAAAGCACATGATCTTGAGTCAAATTATAATAGGTGGCCTTTCTTGAATATCGTGCCCAAAAGATTCGCGATGGAGCGATTCTGCGATTTGCATTGCGGCATCACAGATCACGACATTGCAATCATCGCGATCATCGCATATCGCGATATCGCCATGTCGCAGATCGCATAAGTTTTATGTTCACCAAATTTCGTTAGCCTATTCCCTGCGATATGCGATCTTGTAATCGGTGTTATCGCAGATCGGTAAATCTTGAAGTTTTTCTTATTAGCTCTTTCTTATTGCGATACAATAAGCAAATGATGGGACTTTACTATCATTTTGCGATGCGACTTTCCTTTTTTGAGGTTTTTCTCATCATAAACTTAGGTTTTTAAAGTATTCAAAAGATCTTGCTAAGCTTACGATGGTGACCTTATTTTGGAGAAAAAGAAACTCTTGCTTTTGCTAAAATTTTAATTAAGGGTCCCCATTCATTTAGTATTTTGGATAACACTTAAACGAAAAAGGGTGGGGGGGGAGGTTTGCTGGCCACAGCACCCACCTCGATAATATGACCCAAGCAAAATAGCTCAAAATTTCACTATTCAAGTCAAAGTCAAACAGTTCCAACATGAACCTCATGATTTTGATGACTTATTTGATATGACCAGAGACTATCAACAGGTGGAAAAGTTAGATGAAGCTCGCTTGAATCCTGAGGATCTAATAAGTTTGAGGAACACAGGATTAAAAGGTTGGAGAACATCCCTCTCAATGTATTGAATATTTTCAACCATTCCTATAGCCAAATCAGGTTTCGCCCCAATTTTCAAAGGATAGTGATACCAAACATGAAAACAAGGAAAAAACACCATCAGTGCAGCACACTGATGAATCCAAGTCTCCCAATGATTTGGATAAAGTTTCGAAATAGTTTGACCAAATGATCAATAAATGATCACAAGAGGCATACATTTTAACTCCAAAAGAAAAACTTAATACTCCTAAGACCACTAAGAAGATCCCACTCACTATTGGCTCTTTAGATAAAGTTGTCAACACTGATGACTTGGAAGTCATCTTAGTTCACCCTACATCTGATGTTGTGCTTAGAGTTGAAGAAATACCTCCCCTTGATGTATTTTACAGTCTAAAACATAGGGCTATCATGAGAAGATAGAGGAATATAAAGAGTTGAGAAATCCCAAGCACTAGTTCTTGGAGATATACCAATGGATGGTCTGTGGAAAGATACACAAATAAGTCTTCTGATGATCTAACCAGAATATTGCAGTTTGTGGGAGAATATTGATCTAGGTGGTTCCAGGGACACAAAAAAGACAAAGAGGGGTTATGAAATCTCAAAAATCGACATGATCATAATGATTTCAAACTAAGGCTAGAGTGTAGATCTCATCGTCTTGATCGCGGTGGTGTGAACGGTTTGTTAAACCGAGTCCATATGCGAAAGTTAGGAGCAAAAAATTTTTCGTTGACTTTTGCTAACTGTGCAGGCTTAAGGAGGGAACAAATTCGTCAAAACTTGACCACCAGATTCTAGCTAAACTAGGTTGGATTCCAAGCAAATTTATGGCCTGGTTAATTTGTCTCCCTCAGCTTAAAATCCGAATAATTTTAAAAAGGCCTACTTTTTAAAATAAAAAGAAAACAAAATATATGTGGTGGTGGGCCTCCATCCCCACCACACCTCATATCACATAAAAAAATTACATTAAATATGGATTGGCAACCATCACCCCACCGAGCCCTCCAACCAACTCCCATTAAAAAACCCAAGTAATATGTATGAGCAGTGAGCGGGACACCACTAGTGGACCCAGCCCATGGCCCACCACACTCAATATTACATATTAAGGGAAGCCAGTGAGAGTTGAACCCACAACCAGTGGGAGGGCTAGTCCTACCCACGAGGTGCTCTCATATAACACACAACCAACATGTAACGTTCAACAAACAAACTTAATGCTGCCACCAAAAATCAAATAACGTGCCATGTAAATAGGTTCCGACACCAAAGTTGATTATAGTTGCCACATTTCAAGGGGCCGCCCACCCAATCTGGAATGTATGTTAAAATATATGAGGGGCTGGATTTGGCCACCTAACCCCTCTTGAACCGATTGTGTATTTTTTCCGCCACACCAACGACCTCTTCGTTGATATCTCCATCCGAGAAGGATATTTAAAAGGGAATTCTTTCTCATTTTTGGGGAGGTCAGACTTGAAATAAAATGGAGGGAGTGTATGGATAGAGAGGTAGAAGGGTGGCATGGAAATCAAAGCATGATTTTTTTTTAATTAATTTTAATTCAGGGTGGAACCATGAATGCTATAGAAAAAGGGAGCAGAACCATGATCCTTGAAATTTTCCCGGAGAGGTAATTTTTCTTCGTGTTGGAATATAGTCAAGTTTATAGTCGTTTTTCACGGCTTCCCATAGGGATTCAATGGTGAGGTCAGATTCACCTTGTGAGATGCAGATTTCCAGTCAACCCATGGAGTAGAATATTTGAGGAATCTAAGGGGAATCTAAAAGATTCCTTGAGCCCTAGATTCTCAATTTCTCAGAATTTAGAAATTTGAGAGTCGATTTTGCACTATTCGATGCCACAAATCTCATGGCGCATTCAAATTTTTCATTTTGTCATTCTATTCTTCAACCACTTTTCTAAGTGGAATGCTTGTGTCAACATTCATGTGTGAGCAGCCATTTCCATGCGATTGATGCCGTGAGATTGAGGGCACGGACAGTTTCAGTAGTTTGACATCCACTTCTTCATATGGCCCCTTGGTTGTGAGGTATATGCAATGTGTTCATGTACTTATTTTGCCATTCATTGTGCTCCACATATCCTCATTTGATGGTTGATGTGGGATCTTGTTTTCATACGTGTTTCATGATTCCTGCTTGATGTGATGTGGAATCATGTGTGATGTACTTATTGTCATGATTCATCATGTTGTGTTTTCAGATCCCTTTGTTGTATGTTGATGATATACTCATGTAGTTGTCATGTATGTTTTCATTGAGTTCCATTTTATGCCATGAGGTGGGATGCTCATCATGCATGAGTTTGTGTCATACTAATAGGATTCCTTTTGACTGAGAGTTCCTATTGTGGAACATCTCCTGGCACCACTCTTGTGTCAAGGAATTTTCCTTGTAAGATAATGACATCATCTATATGTACATCATCACTATTAATAGCACTTAATGCAGTGGCCTACACCATCTTCACACCAGGACTCAGAGACAAAGTCCCTCCTAGACAAACATCATTATCAACGGCTTATGTTTTCATGTGTTGATGATTTTCATGTTCCTCTTCTTTATATCTTGCAGACGTATTCACTTACGTTCTCCTAAAAATGCAATTTAGCACATCACGAAAGTAAAAGGTATTGGAAGGGTCCTTTGTCACACCCAGACCAGGATCAAGTGGTATCAGAGCAGTCTTTGCATGGATGTTAGTTGCAGTGTGAACAATGGAATGTGTAGTGACAAAGGATGAAAAGAAAGATGTACGAGACCATGCTCAAAATTTACAAAAGGGTGGAAATAATGTATGAAACTCTACAGAAAGGGACAGAGGAAAATAAGTGATTGCAACTTCATTTGCAGGCCACAAAAGAGGCCCCGGAAGAACTAAAGCACAACAACCAAAGCCTTCAAACAGAGAATGTTGAATTGAAGATGTGTCTACATGAAGAGAAAGAGGAGAAACATAGTCTGCTACGATATTTGCAAGCAAAGGACGAGGCCCTGGAAAAGCTGCAACATGACCCATGTGAGGTAAAAAGTAATTCTACGAATTCATGTATGGTTCCTAATGATGATTTCAATGTTTTTGAAAATCATACCACAAGAATTGGCTCCAAACTGTTGAAGAAAATGGGGTATGAAGGAAAAGGCTTGGGCATTAATGGTCAAGCCATTATCAACCCCATAAAAGTAGAGGAATTACAGTGTCAAATAGGATTTGGGTATGTTAGAAAGGAAGTTGGGGAATGCACCATGACATTTAGTGAACCACCAACAATGGATGATGAGCAGCCCTCATCAGTTCTTTCCAAGTTGACAGAGGAGGTAAAAGATGTTGATTTACTTTCATTTTCATCGTCACATAGTATGAATTCTGTTGGAGAATTGGGGATCCCAATTATAGGGACAAACATGAGGCTCCATACAAGGACGAGGCATAAGGAGGAAGGAAAACTTGGTGTTAATAACCAAGGCATAACTCAACTATTCGAGGTTGTGCAGAGACCTCAATTTGCAGGCTTGAGATACACTGAAGGAGAATGCTCAAAGGTGTCAGATTCTTCTGAGACATCATCAAAATTGCCGAGGAATGAGAATGATGGAAACACATCCCCATCATCCCATGGCAGTGCCCATTGTAGGGAAAGAGCTGAGGCTAGCTCTCATCACCATACTTACGCCAAAGATGGAAAGGAAAGGTATAACTAGTTTCAATATTCAAATGGTCATTTCGATTATAATCGTCTTGTTAATGATGAGTGTAAAACATGGCATTAAAAAACATGTGCCTTTTGTAGATTACATAACAATACATTTTCTAAGTGTTGGAAAATAATAGTAGCACAAACAAAAAAGAGGTGTGAAAGACCATCTGAACAACAAGCAAAGAAACAGGTTAAATAGATTTGGAGGAACAAGATTTATTCCAATCATTGCAATAGAAGTGATCATCAAAGAGCAACTTCTTGGAGGCTCCATCGAGAGCAATGCTTTAAAGACAAAGTGTCGATATAGGAACCAGATAAAACAATTGTTCAACAAGCAACACCACCACAGAGAGGCGACCCGTTCACCTTGAAAAGTGGAAACTAGTTTCTAGATATGGTAGTGTGTCATGGTCATGCTTTTGTAAATCATTTGTTGCATTTTAAAATGTAAGAGTGATGATGTGGTTTCCAACATAACAATAATAATGTAAGGGCACCATAATAACAATAGTGGGCTTCTATGGGGCGCAATAATAAAAATAAGGGGGTTACATTAATAACAATGAAGGAATAGTGGGGTTATATGGGGCACAACAATAACAATAAGGGGGCTACACTAATACCAATGTGGGTATACACTAGAATTAGAGGGAACTAACATGCCCCTCTCTTGAAAAAAAATCAATTTTCTCAATGCTTGAGTAGTTTTGGATGCTTTTGTATAAAATTCCCATCCTCCCATGTAAAATCTTCTGTGGTTAAGTTCTTCCACTTTATGAAATACTCTGAAATTGATCGATTTCATAACTGTCGAGTTATTGTTTCCATGACCTCTTTAGGTTCCAATATGATTATTCCTTCCTTGTCAAGCTCTCGCAATATTGTTTGAACTAGGACCTTGTCACCTATAACCTTCTTTAAGCATGAAACATGGAAAACAGGGTGCACTCTGGAAGGACCATAACTAATTTTTTGCAACACCTTGTAAGGACCATAATACTTTGGTGATAATTATTATCTTTCTTAACTTGCTTGAGGTACATATTTTTGTATGTTTGTAGCTGTAAAAATGCCTATTTGACTACATCAAAACTTCTTTCGCTACGATGTTGATCCGCCCGTTGTTTCATTCTATTATGCGCCAAAGTGAGGTTTTACTTTAAGGGTTCGAGAACTTATTGTTGATGCTTTATGTGATCTTCCACTGCTTGAACCTTAGAATGTTCTCTTAAAGATGACATGATGGATGGTGGATGATATCCATAAAGTGCCATAAATGGGGTCACTTTTGCTGCAATATGGAAGGAAGTTTTATACCACCATTCATCCAAAGGTAACCATTTGACCCATTATGTTTGTTTATCAGATACAATGCAACGAAGATATCCTTCGAAACATTTCTTTACTATATTAGTTCTCCCATATGATTGAGGATGATAAGATGAGTTATGATCTAATTGAGTACCCATACAAGAAAATAATTTCATCCAAAAATTTCCAGTGAAAATAGGGTCTCCATCACTTACAATAATCTTTGTGTTTCCCTCTAGATTTTGAATTGCTTTCGTAAATTCAATAGCAACTGTACTGGCCTTAAATGGATGAGATAATGCACGAAAGTGTGTATAATTGGTAAGTCTATCAACTACCACCATGATGACACTCTTTCCTTTGGACTTGGGTAAACCTATAATAACGTTCATTGAAACCTCCTCCCAACGTTGACTTGGAATGGATAAAGGTTGTAATAGACTGGAGTCTTAATATCTCAACTTTATTTTGTTTCCAAACTAAACATTCTGCCACAAAATTTTGAATATCATCTTTAAGGACATCCCAAAAAAATTCCTTCTTAATCATGTGGTAAATTTTTAAAAATATTGAGTGCCATCCTAAGGGATAGGTGTGCAATTCCAGAAGAATTTTTTTTTTTTATTTGGGAATTCTTACAAAGGAATAAGTGATCTTCATACCATAATGCATCATTTTTCCAGCTAAATGTATCAAATGCACTAGGATCTTGCTACAAATTTTGAATGAGTTCCCACACTTATTCATCATTCTTTCATTCATTCCTCACTTTAGTTATCCATCTGGTTGGATAATAGAAATGGCACAAAGAAATGCTTCCACATCCTCATCCTTTCTGTAGAGTTCATCTGTAACAACATTTTGCTTCCCTTTTCGGTACATGATTTCAATGTCATAACCCATCATCTTTGTGACCCATTTTTTCTATTCTTCTTAAGATAATCTTTGCTCTAAAAGGTATTTAAGACTATCATGATCTATTTTTATCTTCAAGTGTCTTCCCATTAGGTAGGGTCACCATTTCTTACGTCCATGTAGTATTACCAACATTTCCTTCTCATAAATAGCTTTATGTAAATACTATCCTTTGATTGGACAACTTTTAAAAGAAATGGGTCTTCCTTCTTGCATTAAAATAACACCTATTCCATTTCTTGAGGCATCACATTCCACAATAAAGGTTTTTGTGAAGTCTGGCATAGCTAAGACAAATGCTTGGCACATTTCCTCTTTAAGATGCTCAAACGCCTTAGTTGCTTTTGGAGTCTAAGAAAATGCATATTTCTTCAGTAATGTTGTTAGAGGTGTTGCTATTCCCCCATAATTCTTAACAAACTTGCGATAATACCCTGTCAACCCAATAAATCCTCACAGATGCTTTATAGTTGTGGGGATTTTCCATTCCTTAATGGCTTTAATTTTGATAGGGTCTACCTGAATACCCTCATGAGATACAATATCACTGAGATATTCCACCTCTTGTACTCCAAAGGAACATTTGGAGGTTTTTGAATATGATTATTTCTCCTCTAATAGCTTGAGCACCCTCTCAACATGTTGAACATCATCGTTCCAAGAGTTGTTGTAGATTAGTATATCATCAAAAAATACTAACAAAATTTTTCTAAGGAAAGGTTTGAAAATGGAATTCATCAAACGTTGAAATGTAGAAGGTGCATTGGTAAGGCAAAAAGGCATGACCCAAAATTCATAATGACCTTCATGAGTTTTGAATGCTATTTTTGGAACGTCTTCAATCTTCATTCTTATTTGATGATATCGTGAAAGAAGATCCAACTTGGTGAAGTAAATTTCTCCATGTAATTCATCTAATAATTCTTCAATGACAAGAATGGGAAATTTATCTTTAATAGTGAGCTTTCTTAGCTCCCGATAATTTAGACACGTGGACCATGATCCATCCTTATTATGCACCAATACTACTGGAGTAGACAAAGAAATTTGACTAGGTTGAATTATACCTGCCTCTAGAATTTATGCAACCATACTTTCAATTTCAGTCTTTTGGGCATAGGGATATCTGTAAGGCCTCATGTTTGGAGGAATACTTCCTGGAATCAAATGAATAGCATGATCATGATCACAAATAGGTGGGAGGCCTTTGGAAGTCTCAAATACCTTGGAATGATTGTCCAAGACTTTTTGGAGGTCTGGAGAAATATATGATTTCGATGTTTGAACCTCTAGAGAACATAATTGTGAAATTACACCCCATTGTTATTTATTTATAAGCTTTTTCATGGTATTAGAGTTGATTATCTTACATGGTTTCCCTGTGATCCCCTTAATTCAATTTCCTTTCCTTCACGAAAATAATTCAAGAAATCTTCTTGAAAATTAAAAGTTATCGTACTCAGATATTGTAACCATTGGACTCCTCGTACAACATCAGCACCACCCTTTGGAATGGAAACAATTGGACTATTTAATACATATTATCCCATGGATATCTTAATATTATGGCACTTTCTAGAGCAATTTATGGTTCCTCCATTTGAAATCATCACTTGACGCTCTGATGCTGCATATAGGAAAAAATTTAATTCCTTTTCTATCTTACAATGAATAAACTTATGGGTACTACCTGAATCAATCAACATTAATAACTTTTTCTTCTTAATATGTCCTATTTTGAGAGTTTGAGGACTGGTAATTCCTACTATAAGATATAGTCATATTCATTTCTTCTTTCTTTGCGGTTGATTCCTAGTGTATATCATCCTCTTTTGATGTTTCTTGTTCCTTTTATTTCCCCTCTTCACAATATATGTAGAATAATTTCTTCTCAACACACTTATGACATTTAGTGCATTTGTTATCAGAACTATAACAAAGCACCTTTTCTCCTTTTTCCTCCAATTGTTGTGGTGTCAACCTTGTAGGTTGTGGAAGACTAGGATTAGTAACACTTCCATATTTATAGTTGTGATTGGTAGACTTCCTTGTTGCCATAATTTTGCTTTAAACTTTTATTGCCACCTTAAATTCCTTCTCCAAGCAATTAGGTTCCCCAAGGTGAACCTCATGTTGGATGTTATCTTTTAAATTCCCTATGAAGACATCAATCATATGCTGCTCTAGAATATCGGTTACCCTAATATTCAATTTTTATAAGTCTTCAATGTGCTCCACCATCAAACCCTTTTGTTTGATATTTATTAATTGGTTGAAGAAGGTTTTCCCCTTTATATCTTCATAATGTGCTATCAGTTCTTCTATAAAAATTTACCAGGTGACATGTGGTTTATGAGAATAAAGCAATCTATACCATACAAACTGATTGTGTTCTAAATCTAAAGATGCAATACATACCTTTTGTGAGGGTTGCACATCCTGTAGATCAAAATATTTCTCCATTTGTATTCTCCAAGTTACCAAATCCTTGCCATCAAACTTCCTCATATCTATCTTTGGAATGTGGTGGTTTGTAAACCCCACATGGGAGTCTCTAAAATCATGATTCATATTTCTTTTGTCTTGATCATGATTTTCATGGATTGCCTTGTCACCAATGGGACACACTTGTTCTAGCAACCTTTCCAAAATTTATTTCAATCCTTCTATCTTGAAATTCATCATTGCTTCCATGTCTGATTTTAAAACATCATTCAAAACTTCCATGTCCATTTTTATACCATCTGTCTTAACATTCAGCATGGCTTCCAATTCATTTTTTGTTACTTTTTGTGAGAATGAAATTTGTTGCATTTGGTCTTGTAATTTTGATATATCATGTTTCATTTCTTCCTCTCCCTCATGTGTCATAGTGGAACTTGTGGCTTTCTTACTAGGTGTTTCCATTTTCTTTCTTTGGGGCATCAATTAATGATAATTCTACTTCACAATGCCCTTTTGAACCACTTCAAACTATTTTTTCAAACCAAACTTATGAAAAAAAAAATTAAAAGGCTACACACCTTCTTCTTTTTGCTTTGTAGGAGCTTGATATTGAATTTGTTGTATCTTTGCAATTTTGGATCTCCAAGGTTTGCAATTTCAGCCTATGGTAGCCCTGTAAAACCTCTTTCTAGCACCATAGGTCTGATCAAGATTGGATTTTCCAAGAAATGGTTAAGTCAAATCTCCCACACTGAACTGATTATAGAATTATTCAGTAGAGCAGACTTGTACTAAGTCCCACGTATCACTGTTTCCACCTTCAGACCTGAAAATGCTACACAAAAAACTACAGCCTATCCTCCTTTTGTAACTTCTTACGAAATTTCAATTTGATACTCAAAGAGAAATTTATGATGATTTTTCCAAGGGCACTTGTTTGGGATGTAATTCAGGATCTTGCAAAAACCCTAACTTCCTTGGATCATAGCTCCAAAAATATAGTGAAACAAGATATAAAATTCAACCTATGCTTCACTACGATTTTGGCTCAAATGGGTTTTAATTTCAAAGGTTAAACCTTCGTAGAAAAAAATTATAGCGATCTAAAATTCAGACCCAAGGTTCAGAGCGATTTTGGCTCAAATGGTTTTTTTTTAATCTATTGAAAATTCTTAGAGAAAATGTTATACCGAAAATCCCACGATCACCTATTTGGAGCAGCGAAAGCCTAGAATCCAATGCTCTCATACCATATGTTATGAAACCAACTCCCAAAAATATAGAAAAGATAGATCAATGAATTAGAAATAAGCCTCTTTGAGGGTGAAACCTCCTTTACATTACACAAATGAAACATTATTGGATGATTCAAATGACACAACCTCCTTTCTATATATAGAGGTCTAAGGGGTTAAAATATAATAAGAGTCGACATAACAATAATAATGTAAGGGCACCACAATAACAATAGTGGGATTCTGGATTGTAGAAATGATGATGGATGGGAAAACAGGATGTGGGAATGACGAATCGCTCTGACAAGCAACGTTAGGGTTTGCAGGGTGTCGGCGCTACAGAGAAGCGATCTGGATTAGCGGAGGTCAGGGATCGAGCAGGAAACCTCATATGGATTGGTGAGTTTCTGCGCAGAGGGAAACAAGTCAGCGAAGATCAGATTGAACGAGTTATCCTGAAGGACCCCGTGGAAGGTACCATGGGGACGGGAGAGATCCCCTCCTTTAAAAACGTAGTGGTAGGGGAATCCAGTGGGGGCAACAGAACAAATCCACAGACGGACAACGCTAAAGATATTCCGGTACTGGGCAATCGATGGCAAGAAAAAATGGGGGGAAGATGTCTTCCAAGGGCCCAGAAACGACCAAGGTATGTGATCCCAAACAACAAATTGGAAGACTATCGAAGCTACATGAAAGACCATGCTTTAATCTGTAAGTTTATAGGTTTTTGGCCCTCTGAGAGGGATTTAGTAAAATGGATTCAATTAAAATGGAAACCCATAGGGCATATAGATCTGAAACTGGGAGGAAAGGGTTTCTTTACTGTCATTTTCATGAATCTAGAGGATAAGGAAAGAATCTTCGAAGAGGGACCATATTTTATGAATAATGCAGGGTTATTCATGAGGCATTGGGAGGAAAGGTACAACCCGGATGCAGAAAAACTGCTTGCTGCTCCTGTATGGGTTCGTTTGTTCGGATTACCTTTTGAGTTTTGGAACCCTGAGATTCTTGAAGGAATCGGTAACTCAATAGGGGCTTTTGTTAAAGTTGCGGAATCCACCAAAAGGGGAAAATTTACCTCTTATGCAAGGATCTGTGTATATATGAATATAGCAGAACCTTTTCCTGAATTTGTGGAAGTCGAATACCACGATGAAATTCGGCAGCAACCTTTAGATTACGAGCACATTCCGTTTCGGTGCCGGAAGTGCCACGAATATGGCCACCTTTATAGAGAATGCCCTCAGAATAGGGAAGGAGAGCTTAAGAGAATAATAGAAGAAGAGCAAAAGAAAACAGAGGCAACTGAAACAGAAGAGAGGGGGTTTAAGGAAGTCCACAGGAGATAGAAGACACGGACCGAGGGACAAAAAGAGCAAACAAAAGGAAAAAACATCCCCGTGGAAAATCAAAATAAATTCCAAGCCCTCCTAGACGAGGAAGAGGAGACTGAAGAAGGTAAACAGGAAGAACCGATTGTGGAGACTGTCCCGATGGAAATCATAACGGATACCCTAGGCAAATCCAACAGCCAAACGAAAGAAACTGAAGTTGAAATGGGAGAGCACCAGGATAAACCAGAAGAGCAACCTAAACAAGGGTCAGACAAACAGAAAGAAATCGGGACTGAAGAAGAACGGATAATGAAAAAACTCTTGCAAGATTGGCGACATTTAGATGAGAGATTCATCCCTGAAATTCAAAAACAACAATATAAGGAGGCCCATCAAAAATTTAAGGAGAAGAAAGGGGGAATGGCGGAGACCGGACCGGAACATTCAGAAGCGTCAGGGTCTTAGACAGTAGGATTGGACGTACATGGCAAAGGAGGAAGGAAATGAGGGAGGAAACCCATGAATGAGACGATCCAAACAGTAGGGGAAACTCTTGTTAATTCCGGAAAAGTAATACCTCTGTCTGAGGTATTTCACCCCCCTCCCTAAAAGTTGTAAATGATCATCACAAGATGGAATATAAGGGGACTTAACAGTAAAGGAAAGAAGAGGTACCTGAAGGAGAGGTTGAAGAAAGATAAACCGAGTATAATGATGATTCAGGAAACTAAAATAAATCAACAGCAGATACAGGAAATTTTGGATAAATCTAAATCAAAATTTGAAGTTATGGCCCAGGACGCGGAGGGGTCCGCTGGTAGCTTAGCGATATTATGGAATTCAGAGGAGGTCATTTTTGAGAATTGGATTAGCCTACCCAGAATCCTTTCTGGAGTGTGCAGAATAGTAGGAACGAAGGAAAGAATACTCATATCCGGAGTGTATGGCCCTCATCTTCCCAGGGACTGAAAAAAATTTATGAGGAATATTCAGGCAGTAAGAAAACTAATCCCAGACGATTTATGGATAATCGGCGGTGATTTCAATTTGATCAGGGATCTAGGAGAGAAACAAGGAGGCATCAGGAGATAGGACCCAAGTATGGACGACTTTAATGAACTCATAACAAATCTAAGACTAGTAGACACTCCAACAACAAATGGGGTGTTCACCTAGAACAATAGGCGGGGTGGCAGGAATCAGATTGCTTCAAAGTTGGATAGATTCCTCCTATCTGAGCAAGTTCTGAATAAAGATGTTTTCATAGAGGCCAAAATTCTCCCACGCTTAGCATCTGATCGCTGGCTGATTTGTCTGGAAATTGACATTAAAAAAATCAACAACAAGAAACCTTTCCGTTTTGAGTCCTTTTGGCTCAGAAACCCGGATTTTCTTAATAAATTAGAAGAATGGTGGATCCAAAGTCAATTCAAAGGACAATGCAAAATGCATACTTTCCAATTAAGGCTTAAGGAAATGAAACACAAAATTAGAAAATGGAACAAGGAGGACTTTGGGAATATCTTTAAGGAAAAACAAAAACTTGAAAAGGCAATGGAGGAGGTACAACAACAAATCATCCTGGAGGGAAGAGATGAAGAAAAGTGTAAGGAGGAGAGCAGCTTAATAAGCCAGCTGGAGGAAAGGAGAAAATAGGAGGAGATCCTATGGAGACAGAAGTCTAGAATAAATTGGCTACGGGAAGGAGAGAGGAATACTAAATTCTTTCATCAAGCAATGATTCAACACAGGCAACGGAATCGGATCTTCTCAATTAAAAATGAAGCAGGAGAGAAAGTAATAGAACAAGATGGAATAGAGCAAGTCCTAAATCACTATCATAAGGGGATCCTCACTGAATCCTAGGATGACAGAAGGGTAGCAATCAATCAAATCTGTAATGAAATCCCAAAAATGATCACCGAGGAGCAGAAAAAAGGACTCATGCGCACAGCAACACTAGCAGAAGTCGAAGAGGTAATTATGAACATGAAAAAAGGAAAAGCACCGAGACCAGATGGCTTCACGGCTGAATTTTATCAAGCTGGCTGGCAGTTTCTAGGACAAGACATCCTGGAAGTGGTCGAAGAATCTCGGGTAAAGAACAGAATGTGGTCAGGTATGAATACCACCTTTATAACTTTAATTCCTAAAACTAATAACTCTGAGGAAGCTCAAGGTTTCCGTCCCATTGCTCTGTGCAACATTATTTATAAAATAATAGCAACTCTGGTGGCAAAAAGATTGAAACCGCTCCTCCCAAGCATCATCTCCCCTGAACAAACGGGTTTTGTTGAAGGAAGGCAAATTCTAGATGGTTTAGTGGTGGCCCAAGAGATGATTCACTCCCTCAACCAACATAAGAGGAAAGGAATGATGATTAAGTTGGATCTCTCAAAGGCGTATGATCGCCTGAACTGGAGATACCTCTGTGCAGTGTTGGAAGCTTACGGTTTTGAAAAGTGCTGGATTGAATGGATATTCAGTATGGTCTCCACCCCCAATTTCTCAATATTGGTCAACGGTAATCCTTCAAAACCCTTTAACTCCTCTAGGGGGATAAGGCAAGGTGATCCATTATCACCCTTTCTCTTTATTTTAGCTGCAGATGGTCTCGGGCGAATCATAAAAAGAGAATCTAGGAGAAATAAGATCAGAGGCTTAAAGCTTTTGGGAAACAATTTAGCCATAACTCATCAACAATTTGTTGATGATATAATGCTATTCGGAGAAGTCAGCCTCAGGGAAGTCAGAATAATAAAGGAAGTTTTGGAGGTTTTTTCGGAAGAGTCTGGCATGGAGATTAATAAAGATAAATCGTGCACTTTCATTTTCAATACCCCGGAGGTAATAAAGGCTCACCTCACAAGAACCTTGGGATTCAAACAAGGAGAACTTCCTACTAAGTACCTAGGTAATCAACTGGACATCCACCCAACACGCATGAAGAATTGGCAGGAGGTTATTGACAAAATAAAAAAAAGGTTATCAAACTGGTCGTTCCGATCTCTGAACATTGCCAGCCGCATAGTCCTTCTAAAGGCCGTTCTCCAATCAATTCCAGTGTATACCTTGTCTATAAGAGCAGCATCGAAAGGCGTTTGTGCAAAACTAAGTGAGATTTTCGGAAAGTTTATATGGGGAGATCCAACTCAATAGAGAAAATGGGCCCTTGTTTCTTGGGCAATTCTGATCCAAAGGAAGGAAGAAGGAGGTTTGGGGGTGAGGGACCCTGAAACTCTGAATAAGGTTCTAGGGGCTAAATTATGGTGGAGGTGGCTGCAAGGAGGGACAGATGTATGGAAGAAGATTTGGGAATACAAATACAATATGCCGGAACAAACAGAGGAAAAACTGAGAATCCAAAACACCCCAAAAGGATCATCAATTTGGAACTTGGCAAGCCAGAACAGAGAATTGATTAAGCAGTACGCTTTCTGGGAGATTCGGGGGGGAGAGAAAGCTAAATTCTAGGAAGACGGATGGCAGCAAAAAAGAAAGTTGAACGAAATACAAACCCTTCAAGACCTTCAACAGAGAGCTTAGAGGCTAGGGATGGATAATGTAAAGGACTATTGGGTGGAAGAAGAGAGCAGAGAAATATGGAGAAAGTGGAAAAAACCAGGAGAATGGACTGACAACATAAATAGGGAGATAGAGGAAGGCTACCTTAGAGAAATGGATCTTATGAAAATTCGAAATAGGACTGGCGAGGACATCCTAAGATGGGGCAAAACAATGAGAGGGTCTTTCACAGTAAAGGAAGCCTACTTCCTGACTACAAGGCAAAATCAGGATGAAGAAGATCAAGATTGGAAGAAGATATGGGAAGGAAAATGGTGGCCAAAAGTCACAATCTTTGCCTGGTTGGTTAGAAAAGGAAAGATTTTAACATGGGATAAAATCATAAAGAGGGGTTTTCAAGGCCATCAAGATGCAGCCTATGTAACAGAGAAGTAGAGAATCAAGAACATCTTCTAAATAAGTGTCCTTTCGCAGAAAACATTTGGGAAAAGATGAGAGGTCTATTTGGTAGAACAATGAGAGACCAGAAAAATACTCGACTAACCATAGGACAATGGGGAACAGGGCAATTCCAAAGTAAAGTGGTCAGAAGAATATGGAGCCTAGCAGTTGGCTTTGTAATCTGGTTCATATGGAAGGAACGCAATAGAAGAATTTTCAGGGGGCAAAACAGTAGGCCAGAAAGGGTTTGGGAAGAGATAAGTAAAGCAATCAGGGAAACTGTGCTTTCAGACAGATGGGATGAGGAAGATTGGAAGATGGACCAACAGGAAGGGAGAATAGCCTCACTGCTAAACCTAGAATTCAATTTGATCTATCCAAGAAAAGAGAGACAAAGCAACCCGCAGGTCCAAAGTCCAAACCGTTTTAGCTACCCCAGGATTCACTCCATTAAACTAAACTTCGATGGAGCTTCGAAGGGTAACCCAGGTCCGGCAGGTCTTGGTGGTATCTTTCGGGATGGAGAAGGAAAAACCAGATGGGTTTTTTCTGAAGGGTAGGAGAGATGATGAACAATGAAGCTGAACTTTGGGCTGTTCATGAAGGCCTGAGGATACCTGTTCGAAATAGATATTTGAACCTGGAAATTGAAGGGGATTTGCAAATCACGATTGAGATGCTGCGGAAACTCAAGGATGGGCAGAGGTGGGATAAATTCGCTAAAAGTGGAGGACAGCAGCTATCATTCAAGACATTGAGGAAATGCTAAACAAGATTGATTATAAAACCATCAAGCATGTCCGACAAGATGGGAACAAGGTGGCGGATTTCCTTGCAATTTTGGGTAGCAAGGAAGCAAAGAGTAAACGGGATAGAAGTTAGTCATCACTGGAGAGGGATCACAGATGGGATGGTCTCAAAAATATTTTACACCATGATCATGAGGAAGCAACAAAGCTTTCTACAGAAGGAAACTGAACGCCCGATCGGGCTGGATGAGCTGGCGAGGAGTAAAATGATGTTTTGGCGATGCACGTACAAAGTCACAATCGAGGGTGATCAAGGCATAAGTGCAATAGGTAAGTGGAGCGGCCGGCAGAGGAAGGGTGCAGGTCCTCGGTTCAGTGGCGCAGGTGGTCTGAGCACCGGACGGGACGAAAGGATGGCGAGAGGTTCGATCCATTATGCTACGGGCCTCGGGATTATTTGCAACCATAACTTCGGTAATGATACCGATGAGCAGATGCGTTTAAAGAATGAAGGAGGGCGACGGGCTATATACTGTGAGGAGCGCAAGAAACCTGCATGCAGATACCCTGAGCGTCGGTGCAGTCTGAAAGTTATCGCAAGGAAGGAGGGAGGAGTAAATTGCAGAGGAAGGAGGATAATGGAGGCGGAAGGTAGTGGGAGCGTGAGAAGAAGGATGCGCAGCGGGGGGCCTAAAGACCAGAGCAAGCTCGCAGCAGATATGAAGGGGAAGCAAAAAGTGGAGGCCGAAGGGAATCTGAATTTTCAGGTTTTAGAATTATCAGAAGAGGAGAGCGAGGAGCAGAAGGGAAACCAGGGAGAGGAGGTATGGAAAAATCGATGGAAAAGGTTACCAGATGAGGATAGTGAGGATGCAGAAGAAGGCACAGGTCGTTTCGCAGGAAGGGGCAGGGGAGGACCACGCGGCAGAGGCAGAGGAGGAAGAGGCCGAAGGGGCCGAGGTGGGCGCCGAAGAAAGGACGTGGCAGAGATAGGAGGATGGAGGGGGCGTCAATGCAGCCCTCCCCTAGAGGCGGAAGCTGAGCCTGCTGCGGGAGATGGTAACCGGTGGACAAGACAAACAATTGGAGACAGAATCAGAATTGCTGAGCAGGAGTACAGGGAGAATTCTAACCCCAAGATCAGGAGAATTATGGAGCACTGGGAAGAAGAAGCCATCCAGGCTCAATCTGAAGAAGAGATGGAAGATTGGACTGCTACTATGCCTGATCCTGGCTATACCAAAGGAAGAATGACCCTCTACAAACAGTCTCTTAATTTGTATTGGGTCATGAAAAGGCTTATGGCAAAAGCTTTAGAACAGGTAGCCATGGAGATGGCTGAGATGGTTCAGAGTCTCCCTAATGTGAAAAAGGAATTGAAGGACATAGTCATCACCATGCTTTTGCAAGAAAAAAGACTGGAGGATCTGCAGAACCATCTCGTGGCAAGTGGAGTGTTGGTGAACAAGGAAAAATTTCAACAAGCTGAGCCTGAAAAGCAGTGATCAGAAGCATGTTTTTGCTGTTTTGGGATCTGTCTCGTTGTTTCTGATTTTCCGTAGGCATGAACTCCTCTGCTATTTTTATATATAGGCAGCAGTATATAGGAAATATTATGGAAATATAAATAGAAATAGGACATGAAGTATGGTATGAACAGTTGGATACTTTCTATTTTTGTTTTGATGTGATAAATTTTGGGTGGTCAAGATACCCGGTTTCCCTTCGGGGTGGGGTGAGACCACCCTGATGATGCTGTAAATATTCTTTTATGTTAATAGAAAAGGACCTACCCAGCTTACAAAAAAAAACAATAGTGGGATTCTATGGGGCACAATAACAACAGTAAGGGGGCTACACTAATAACAATGTGGGAATACACTTCTATGATAGGGACCTAACGTTTTCCCTTCCAAAGTGATGGGAAGACTAGTGAGAATACCATAAGGAAGGGAACCTTTGCCATCAAAGGCTTCTAAGGTGTTCGAGGACTAGTTGAGATGTGGAGAGCTAATGGATTTCCAACATGAAACAAACATGATGCACGTGGAAGCACCTTCATCAATGACAGTTTGATGAGTCATCTTTCCTTTTATAATAACTTGAATTGAAAATGCAATTTGATGAGGAAGACGAGGAACATGGTTTTCTAGATCCAAAGTAATCAACTTGGAATCGGAACGATCGATGCCTCCTAAACCAAATAATAAATGTTTTTGATGCATTGGACACGTTTGGAGAACTTCCAAGGTAGAAATCACCAAGGACACTTGAACTAAATCCTCAACAATACTAAAATGTTGAGCAGCTCTAGCTTTAGGATTATAGGATGACTTCTGAAGCACACCTTTGGGGGGTGGTTTAATGATGGACTCATTATCAGGTCTCTCGATATGGAGAGGACCCAAATTAGGTGGAGATGAAGTAGAAGGTGTATAAGTGATTTCCTTTTCCACTGTCTTCTTTTGAGGAGTTTGATAATATTTCAACTAGGTGGAAACAAAGATAGGCGTTGTGCCACTCATCATGTAAACCTGACAACCTAAAGAAGCTGAGGATTTTGGTTGGTCAAAAAACTAAGTCTATTGAGATAGAAATGGCTCTTTCTATACAATTGAGTTTCCTTTCAATAAATGACTAACTTTTGCATGAAGGGGACAATCCTTGGTGTAATGATCTTCCTCACAAATGAGGCAAGGATATTTCATCTTACGTTTGGAGGTGTCATTAGCAGATGGCTTAGGAGGATCCTATTTTGGGGTATCATATTTTCCTTTAACTTTAACCTTATTCTTACCTTTCAAGGCCTTGCCTTCCATGGTAGACTGATCAGAATTAACCTTAGAGGCTTTACGAGGATTCGCAGGGGTTTTTGAAGGAGGATTAGAACCACTATTCGAAACAATTTTTTGCTTCAAAGAAGATTTAGTGGAAGTTTGAGATACTGGTCCAATGATGCCATCAACAGGTGGTACATCCAAACACTTCAAAGCTGTTGGATCCAAATATGGCCTTTGAGTATTAGGAAAAATTTCATAGAATGTGCCAGATTGGGAATAAACCAAATACAAATATTGGGCATGGGAAATGGATTGATCCTCGATAACACAACCACCCATTACTATATCTGCTGCAATTTTTTTTATGAATTAATTAGTAAACCATTCGGTTAACAACTCATCAGGGATTTCAAACTTGATGAGGTGACGTTGACATCTCCATTCATGAATAGAATCGAAGATATGGGTCACGCTATCCTATTTCAAAGATATGAGCAAGTGGGTACCAGTTCTATAATGAACGATAACAAGAAGTGGGTGAGGAAGGCCATGTCCAATGAGTTGAAGTCTACATAGGTACCTCAAGGAAATTCAATGTATACACATGCACCAGTACCTTTCAAGGTTCCTTGAAAGAGGAAAAGACGAATATAATCATCAACGTAAGAATTGGATGAGCAACATAAGTGATATATCATCACATGGGCATGAGTGTCTTCTTTAGCTTTTCCTTCCAATTTATGAAATCTCTAGGAATATTAGTGGGAACTGGAGGCCAATATATCAAGAATTGGATCATTTATAAGTCTTGAGACATCTGGCAGTGACAATATCGCTAGAAATGAAAATTGGAGATTAAAAGACATATAAGTCTTTTGGTAAGGCCCAGTCTATGGGTTCCAACCTTGTTGGTAAAGGTCTTTCCCCCAAAGTGGAGGATTTTGACCATAAGGGGTTTGATTTTTCCCCCACCGAGGGATACCTTGACCAAAAGATTGATTCATCCCAGGGTAGGGTTGATATTGAACTACCATAGTCCATTGATAACCATAAGGGAAATAAACATTATGTACAACATATGGATTGTAAGGTTTCTGCAACTGTTGACCCTTGTAATAAATATGTTAGCCATGTTGCTGCTGTGGTTGGGCTTGTGACTACAATATTTGAACTTGTTGATATGAAGGTCAGGTTTGCTAATGCAAGGGTTGACCTTGCTACTGCAACGATTGACCTAGCAGATACACGGGTTGATTGGGTTGTTTGACAAAATGTGTTTGTTGTTGCAAAGGTTGTTTAAACTGCTACAAAGTTTTCCCATGTTTTTGAAAAGGTTTCCCCTGATGCAACAAAGGTTTCCCTTATTGCTGTAAAGTTTTTTGAATAGTTCCTTAAGGAATTCACTGCTAGTACTGATAAGTTCCAATTGGGATTTTACCATATGCATCGGGAATAGTATTTTGACCACATTGCACATGAGGATCTACTTGCAGAATATAAGGTGGAATTTGTAGTGCTTGTTAACCACACGGAACATAAGAATGTTGGATGGGTATGTTGACTGATAAGGTTATTGATACAATATATTTCCTACCCCAGTTGGAATAGATAAATCAGGGGGATTAGGAATACCACTAGCAATTTGAATTACTCCACCCATGTGAGGTTGTGATCCACTCACATGGGTTTCAATTGGGATAAGAGGTATATTTGGATTCCCCCCATCAGCTGTGAATGAGGTGGTGGCACATTCTTTCCACTTGAGGGGGGAGTCGAGGAACTTACAGGTATATAAACCGATACTATCGGTTGCAACGAAATGTAAGGTTGAAATGATGGTAATAGTTGTGTTGGAATATTTAGTTGAATTGGAACTGCAGTAATGGTAATTTGCATAGGGATATGAGATGTCACATTAGGAATAAACAAACCAAAAGTAGGCATAAAATTTGATGACCAAATTGGATTTCAGCATAATGAAAAAGCATTTGGAGTTCCTAAAACTAGTTGAGCGAAGGTTGTATAACCATGTGGAAACATAGGCCCATTGTTTTCAGGAGATGGTTGTGTCACGCGGAATGGGTTATACTTGCGGACAAATCTAACCTTCCTAGGAGTCTAAGACTCTCTAATGACAAACAAACCAAATAAGAGCTATCCTTCTCTAGATACACATCATTTTACAAGAAATCAAATGTTCTCGATCTTACCTTAGGTCCAATGCTTGTTGTAGTAGTCCAGTCTTGTTGATCCGGATGAGCCCCTCCTTCACCTTAAGACCTGCATACACTAACAAAGCAAACGAGTACATAACACCTGAATATTTCATAAAACAAAGCATATCATCACACAGACCAAGGAATGCATGAAATAATTCATTAACAAATCATTGAGAAGAATGGACTTATTTGTATTAAATAATCAAAGGAACCATTACAACCTGAGCCTTGGTGTTGTGCAAGCTCCTCCCAGGGTCCAGCAAGTGATTTTCTCTACTTTGACAAGCTCACCCACTCCCACTATGGCAACAAGGAAGGATGGTGATCTCTCCTCACAAGTCAACAAATGGAAGTCTTAATTCCAGCAGCATTTACCCTATAGAATGTTCAGCTTTCCACCTCCCCTCCTTTGGCCCAATGCCTGTATTTATAGTATTCTAGAAGAGGTTATTCAGTTCCAACATCAATGGGATACTCCCTCTTTTGGATGGGGTAGCTCCTCTCTTGATGGGATAAGCTCCTCTATTATAGGGGTGCATGAACCATCTGGAGGCGCTCAATACACGTCAAGAACTCTTCTAGAAGGCTCTAGAAGTGACCACAAGTAACTTTTTAAAGATGAAACTTGCGCCTTTTGACCTTTACAGGGGTACGCACCCTAGTTTTAGTATACAGAGCGTATTACTACGCAGGTCTAATGTATTTGGAGTGCGTACACGCAGGCAAGGTAGAGAGAACCTGCGTACCCAGAGATAAACATGTTTTCAAGTGACTTTCTCTCTCTTTGAAGTTTTGACATGAAAAGCAGAGGTATGGGGCTTGACAAAGAGGACAATGTGGCTATTGATGAGGCCACATAAACTGCAGATAGTCAAGGTGACAAAATTCAGTGTAACAGATTGCCCCCTAAAGTACGAAGCCTGTAATAGATAAGGGTGTTTAGTCATATAAGAAAGGTGAAGTGCTTTATCATTTCGAGGATCATCTTGTGGATAGCCTGGTTGGAACCTGCAGTTTTCAACACAAAATACATGTAAAATATCATATCATATTGAGGTAGGCATTCCCATACTCAGATCAAAACTTTAACTATTGGACTAACTATTCTGGTACAAGAATGATTTCATAATACATCATAATAATAGACTCGTGTAGACACAGTATGGGCGCAGCCATCTGTTTATGATTGGTCTACAACATAATGAATACAAAACTCCTCGCAGCCTGGATGGTGGAAACTAGATCCAGGTTCTTCATCTCTACTTCCCGAATTGGTACGATTCTAGCCATGTGAATAAATGAGTCGATGTCGAACATGGTAGAAACCACTTGATTACCAGTCAATGATGTAAACTGTTAA
>APFE031185022.1:0-19081 GCA_000404065.3 Pinus taeda | reverse complement strand
CCTTAGTGACCCTTTCTTGTAGCAACTTATTCATATTTATCTTCAATTCTTCCATGTCTGTTTTCAAATCTATCTTCAAATCATCCATCTTAGCTTCCACGTCATTCATCTTAGCTTCCATGTAATTCATCTTAGCTTCTACACCTTTCTTTAAACAATCCATCTTAGATTCTGTTCCTTTTTGTGCAAGTGACACTTGTTGCACTTGGTCTCGTAATTTCGATATATCATGTTGCATTTCCTCCTCTTCTTCATGAGTCATGCTAGAGCTTTCAGGTCGCCTACTAGGTGTTTCATTTTTCTTTCTTCGGGGCATCAATTACTGATAATAATGCTTCACTATGCCCTTTGAATTCCTTCAAAATAAATTTTCAAACCAAGCTTAAGCAAACATTCTAAAAAATATACACACCTTTTTTCACCTTGTAGGAGCTCGATATTTCCTCTGATGTATCTCTGTAATTTCGGATCATCCAGTTCTAAAATTACAACCTATGGTAGCCCTCTGTGACCTCTTTCCAATGCCACTAGTCTGACCCCAATTGGATTCTCCAATGAAGAGTTATGCCAAATCTCCCACAGTGACCTGATTATAGACTAATTCAGTAGAGCGCACTTGTACGACGTTCCACGATTCATTGTTTCGATCTCTGGCTCTGAAAAATATATAGAAGAAACTACAGTCCGTCCTCTTTCTGCACCTTTTTATGAAATTTCAATCCAATGCTCAGCGAAAAAGTTATGATGATTTTCCCCAGGTCACCTGTTTGGAATGTAATTCAGGAGTCTGCAAAAAGACTAACTTCCTCAGATCATATCTCCGCAATTATGGCACAAAATGCTCTGAAATTCGGATCCGAGATTTATCGTGATGTCTTCTCAAATGTGTTTTTTTTTCAACTTCTGAAACATCGCAGAAAAAAAGTTATAGCAAAAATGCCACGATGACCTGTTTGGAGCAGCGAAGCCCTAGAATCCAAAGCTCTGATACCAAATGTTATGAAACCAGCTCAAGAAAAGATAGATCAATGCCTTAGAATTCAGCCTCTTCGAGGGGGCAACCTCCTTTACATTACATAAATGAACAATTCTTGGATGATTCAAATGAAAAGACCTCATTTCTATATATAGGAGTCTAAGGGGGTCATAACATAATCAGAGCCTACATAACAATAATAATGTAAGGGCACAATAATAACAATAGTGGGCTTCTATGGGGCACAATAGTAACAATATGGGTACAATAGGGGCACAACAATATTAATAAGGGGTACAACTACAATAGTAATGGGGTAATCACTAGTATTATGGGGACCCAACAAACCCTCTACTTTAATAATTTCTCTCTTATCTCTTTAATTATAGATATTTATGGTTAGGGTTAGGGTTTATATGAAATATTTTTAAAAATATAATTTTCTTTGATGTGTCATTGTTCTTTAAATAGTAATTGCACTAAATAATCATATAAAATAAAAATATAACATTTTATTGCATGTTAAACACTATTTCTAGGGATGAACCACACTATACAAGAAAATGGTGAACCATCATTGTATTAAGCCATAAACTTTGTGTTGCGTTATGCATGTTTCGACCATAAAAGCTCTATTTTAAACCCTAAATCCACCATATCTAATTGAAAGTCTTAATCCTTTGTTGTTATGCCCATTCAAGACCCTGTGAAATAATACACTCATGGACATATTACGAAATGAACATGTGTGAGCAAGTGACTTTGACACTTAGAAATCGACTTAGTAATTTGTGAGACATTAGACAACCATGAAGTGACCATGGGATGAAATATTGCAAAATCCTCCAAAATTTAAGTGTAAGAAAAATTTTGGAGAGCGTTGTCACAATGAAAACATGGTCTCCTTCATGTTTTTGAATTCTCCCTTTAGAATTCATCCCAGACTCTTCTTCAGTACACTTTCCCAACAACTCATCAAATGAAGGGAACCTGTGATTGTTGCTAATGGTGGTGACAAATGTCTCCCAAATCAATAGAATATCTCCAACTACAATTTGTACAATCTCTTTATCAGATATAATTTCTCCAACAAACAAGAATTGATCATTAAGTTGGGATATCATCATGAAGATGATTGGAAAGACTCCCCTTTATTCATCTTGATTTCGTTAAGTTGATTTTTCAAAGAGAGAATATGATTCAAGCTATTGACCTCATACATCCAAAACAACTTACCATACATTACATTTGAATTCTTCAAGTTTGCAACATAAGTGATCAAGTGATCTCTCAACGAATCAATAATTATTTTATTAGCTTTGACCTCACCTTTCTTGTACTTGGATTTGATATTAGTAGAACCATTCTCCAGAGGCTCATGTACCTTTCCTTCAACATATTCCAAAACATCATTCTCTTCCAAAGTCAAATCAACCCTAGGTCTCCAAACAACATAGTTAGATGAGTCATTCAACTTCTCTTCAATCTTGAGGTATGAGGCATACATCATGAACAAGTAAAGTGATCTTCAACAATGGATAAGAGATCTTCAAAGGGTGATTTCTCTTGTCTCCTTGGGCTTGTCTTCACTTGAGATCTGATACCATGTTAATTTTTCAATGTTCTATGCTCAAACAACCACTTATAACAATTATTCTTCTAATAGTGACCAATTATCCAATATATTTTCAATCACCCCATAATAGTAAGAAACTGTTAATAGAACATAAAACCATATGCACAATAGAGACACAAATATTTGATCAAAGACCAGGGAAAATCCCCATAAACAGGAAAATATTTTCCAAATTCTTCTTCTATTATATTTTCATCAAATGTTCAATAGAGAGATACATAGTCCAAGTACATAAGCAACTAGTCAAAGGTCAAAGCCTTGACCAACTAAGTCAACCAACAAATATCCAATCAATAGTCAACATAAAATCAAATATTGTCAAATTTCAATTCTACAATTTTCCTATCAAAGTCAACAATAGTCAACATAACCCTAACCAGTCCTTGGTCAATGGTCAAATCAACTTTAAAGAGTTCAAACATTGAGTCAAAGAATGTGGCCTCCTTCCATTATTCAAACTCAGTCAAATTTTTTTTCGGTCTTGGTTTGGTCTTGAATATCTCATTTTTGTCTGAGTCTATAAGAGAAAGATTGTTGGGGTTTCCTCCTTGTGAGGTTTTTCCCTAGCTTGGAGCCTAATATTTTGCGTCTCTCATCTCTTTTCTTTTTCTTGAAAAAATAAACATTTGTATAATTTCTTAATGAAAAACACTTAACAAGTAATAAGAAGTCATTAAACACTCATAAGTAATTATCGAGACAGAGAAATCAAGCCCAACCTCACTACGCTTCTTTTCTTAACATGACACTCTATGATGGCCTTGATCTTCTTGAGATCCACAACCAATAATTTTCTAGAAATGACATCTCCCAAATATTAAACCTGTTATTGGAAGAAATCACATTTGTTAAGATTGACATAGAGCTTGTTCTCTCTCAGCAACTTCAATATTACTTTCAAATGCCTTTCATGCTTTTCTCTAGTTTTCAAGTACACCAATATTTGATCCACAAAAACTAACATAAACTTGTCCAAATATGGGTTGACGATATTGTTCATCAGACACATAAATGTGTCTGGGGTCTTTATGTGCCCAAATGGTACCACCATAAACTTTTAGTTCCCATATCTTGTACTAAAATATGTATTATGGATATCTTTGTCTTTAATCCAAACTTGATGATAACTATATCTAAAAACTATTCTTGAGAATACCACAACCCCTCTCAATTGATAACTAATGAATACCACAACCCCTAACTACAGGTAATCAATGAATACCATAACATGTCATCCATTTTATTTTACAAATAAGATTGGGGTTAATGAATTTAGACTTCTGTGATCCATAACATTTGTTTAGAGAATTTTCGGAAAAATCACATAATTAATCATTTGTCGACGCGTTTCGAACCAACTAGCGTGGTTCATTGTCAGGACAAGTTGTCCTGACGATGAACCACACTTAGTTGGTTCGAACGCGCGTCGAAAAATGATTAATTATGTGATTTTGCCGAAAATTCTCTAAACAAAAGATTGGGGTTGCCGAGGGTGAGATGTTAGGTTCGATATATCCCTTGTCTAGCATTTCCTTTAACTACAATTTCAGCTCCATTAGCTCTCTTGTGCTAATATAGTATGGGGCTATCGATATTGATACTAACCCAAGAAGAAACTCAATGGAAAAATGACTTTCTCTTTTGGGTGGCAGTCTATGTATTTCCTAGAAACACATCACTAAATTATTTTAAAATCAAGTGATCCTTAATTCCAAGTTTGATCTCCCCTATATCACTGGTCACCTGTAGCAAAAATAGGGCACACCATGTTTGATAACATCTCTTTACATGCAACTCCATTATCTTCCCGACTGAAACTGTGTTCCTCATTCCTTGGAAAATTACCTCTTTTCCCTCATCATTGCAACATTCCAATGATTTTCTATTGTAGTCCACCTTAGTTTTATGGGCCGCTAGCTAGTTCATTCCCTTTAGGACATGATATGAGCCCAAAAAAAAAGGTTAAGGTCCACAGTCATGGAAATTTTACCTAGCTTCATGGGCCACAATTCCACTAAGTATGTCACCACCTTTTAGCTCCCGTGGCCAGTTGGACCAGCCACGATTTCTCACGAGTTTTCTTTTACAAAGCACAATTATCTATGATCTTCAAGGTGATATAGTTGAAATTAGAACATGGGTCAATTATAATTAAAATAAGTTTGTTCGAAATCATACCCTACATTTGATCACTAAGGTTTGATGATCCACTTTCCTGTTATCCAAGGCTGTATAAATTTTAGGCACACTCAAGGCCATATTTTTCACTATCACAACTTCTTGAATGCTAAATAGTTTCTTATTTCTTAAGTGGATAATTCTCCTTTAGGTTGTTATCTCCACACTTCCAGCACTAGAATGGTCCTCTCTTGGACTCCATGGCCTCTCCCTTCATTGTTTGAGTGGTCTATCTCTATTTTCAGTAGTGGAAATCCATTGGAATCTACCCTTGGAAGAAGTAGTCAACTAATAATTTCTCCCTTCTTGCTTATATCCTAAGGGATTTTCCCCTTTCCTTTTGAAATTTACATTATATTCCATTTTCCAATCAGTTCAGAACTCAACATTATGCTTGGATTGATCATAACAACACTTGGCTTTTAAAATCACGTACTCTAGGGTTCTTGGTTCATCAAACATGATCATGTCATGGTAGCATTGTGGTAACCAACTTAGGTACCATCGAATCTTTACCTTCTAATGTTTGATGTACAACACATATCTCATTAGTTCCAAGAATCTATTGGCGTACTCATCTGTTGTAAGATACCCAATCTTGTGCTCATGAAATTCCTTAATTTTTCTATCATAGTACCTCTCAGATAGGTACTTCTCATGGAAATATTTTTTAAATATTCCCCATGATATTTATTTCTCTTTGATTCCCTTGAAATTTCTCAAATCCTCCCATCTTATATCAACCTTTCCCTTCATATTCAAAATTATTACTATGGACTTCCTCTTAGAAGAGTATTCATAGAATATAAAGTATTTATTTAAGATTAATAACCATGCTTTCGCTTCATCAACATTTTTATTTTGTCCATTAAGGTAGGGTTTGGATTTATTGACTTCTTTTGGAATTATATTCCCCTCACTTCTCCTTTGCAAATGGCGTCTTCTAGTTGCAACACTATATAACTTATTATGGCTACTTGATTCTCTTTTTGGGGTGTTGAGTGGGGATTCTCCCCTCACTATGTATTTTCTAGCTTTCCTATGCCTCTTCCTTAACTTAATACTTTATAAGTTGTTGGATTTCAATACTTGCTGCCAAATTTTAGAAGGGATTTTCTTAGAATTGTGAATATCTAGATAAATAGCACCAACGTCATGATGTATTTTCCTTTAAAGATCTAACAGGATCTATAGGATCACAACAATCACCTCTTCTTGTCTTTCTTGTTTTATGATAATCGTCAACTCTCAAACTACTGACAGTTTCCATTAAATCAAGGGGCTTCTTCTCTGACCTTATTCCCCTAAGTTCTCTTCCTGAAGATGATAGGATCTAGACATGCTATACTCTACCATGTTGTTTCTCCTCCTTTTATTTATTTCTTGGAATTTTGTATCTTCTTATCTCTCTCTCTCTCTCTCTCACTTTTTTGTTTCCCACACATGAATGTTAGCGAAACCAAGCATTAAAAGACTAAATTTTCTCTTCACCTTGGTATAATTTCAGTAAGAATGTTGATACAAAATTGGTTGAAAAAAATATCAAATCCAATGTTAATGTTCTGTTAGAAAGAAAATGACATATCGAAAATCTGTCAAGCTAACAATCACATCAATTGTATGTGTATATAACAATTAAATCATTAGAGTAAATGCTTATCCTATTTGTGTGTATGAACCTCTTTAGCTTTAGAGTTAAACCTTCACACTAAAATCCATTTAGTAACCACCTTCCTTCCACCCCCTTATGTATTCTCAGGGTAAGAAATGTGTTACTTTCTATTTGGATCAATATACAAGGTCTTTTACGAAGATGGGGTTAGAAAAAACCTCATTTTCTCATGTCCACAAAATTGAATTCTGATGCCACTATTTCATTCACTTTAGTGAGAGCTTTTCGTCATTCTTACTTCGATTTGAGATCCATGTCAAATATTATACTCTATTGAAGTTTTGGCCTATCATTAGAGGGCATGTAATTAAATTTTCCATGCGATGCTCGTGTGGCGTCCATACAACCACTTCAATGATGTGGAAATATTACATTCTCCATCACCCTGGAGGCATATAATGGGTGGAAATAAGGTTCCATGGAAAAACCATAGGCGGATGAACCATCCTTTGTTGGTGCACCCACTCCATGTTATGACGTGCATTGGTGTTGGTGGTGAGTGGTTGGAAACAATAGAGTTTAATGTTTTATTTTTCCTCCTTGGTTCCACTCTTTTCCCTCCTTTATGGATCAACCTCAACTCTTTGCACATATTATGGTTAATGGCTCGTATTGGCCCATGGTGCATAGTTCCACTAGCACTCTCGATGGCATAAGACCTTCCCACATATATATGGTTTGATCTCGGTCACTTGATGGTCCCAATAGCCGAAGTATAAGGAAATCAAAACAAGGCAAGGTTGTTTCAAACAAGTAGGGTGGTTGATCTGAAGATAAAAAAGAGGCTAAAAAAGAAAGTGCTTGAAATCTCCTAAAACTGACATTGAGTTGTAGTGTTTATCATCCTCATTCCAATGACATTTGAATCACATCAATCCGACATCATATCAGGAATTTATCGCATTTTGAAGTTTTTAACCAACAATTAAAAAGTCAACAACAAGGTTGATTGGGAAGTCCATACAATTGACGTCATCAACTGACTATGCAGGGTACAGTTCATGGTGGACCAACTTGGTCTGAACACGTGGCATCACCACTAGCACTCTCGATGGTGTAAGACCCTCCCACATACATATGGTTTGATCTCGATCACTCCATGGTCCCAATAGACGAAGTATAAGGAAATCAAGCCAAGGCAGGGTTATATTCAACAAGGAGGGTGGTTGATCTGAAGATAAAAAAGAGGCTAAAAAATGAAAGTGCTTGAATTCTCTTAAAACCGACGTTGAGTTGTAGTGTTCATCATCCTCATTCCAATGACATTTGAATCACATCAATCCGAAGTCATGTCAGGAATTTATGGCATTATGATGTTTTTAACCAACAACTAAAAAGTCAACAACAAGGTTTATTGGGTAGTCTGCATAATTGATGTCATCAACTGACTATGCAGGGTAAGGTTGGTGGTGGGCCAACTTGGTCTCGACACATGGCATCACCACTAGCACTCTCGATGGCGTCAGACGCTCCCACATACATATGGTTTGATCTTGGTCACCTGATGGTCCCAATAGCCAAAGTATAAGGCAATCAAACCAAGGAAGGGTTGTATTAAACAAGGAGGGTGGCCGATCTGAAGATAAAAAAGAGGCTCAAAAATGAAAGTACTTGAAATCTCCTAAAAATGACCTCCAGTTGTAGCGTTCATCATCCTCATTCCTATGACATTTTAATCACATCAATCCGACATCGTATGAAGAATTTATGGCATTCTGAAGTTTTTAACCAACAATAAAAAAGTCAAAAGCAAGGTTGATTGGGTAGTCAGTACAAATGATGTCATCAACCAACTATGAAGGGTATAGTTGGGGGATGACCAAGCTGGTCTCGACATGTTGCATCACCATAAAGGTTGAAAGTGGAGGTTTTTGATTGGTTCATATGGTTTGAGGTGGCCCAATAAGATGTTGCCACATGTCCTAATCAGAGGGAGCCATGTGGCCATCTATGATTGGAAAAAAAATATAGAGGGCTCGAGGGCCATGATGGGGTTCAACCCCTCGACCTACCAAAAAAAACACAATGATTTACCATTGGGACATCACTTTGGTTCTTAACCGTATTGGAACTCTATCTATATTTAAAGTCTATTGGTTCGACACTTGGGAGGAGGGTCTAGGTGGTAAGACCTGGTCCCTGGTCATGAAGAAACCACATCTCTATAGGCATTAGGAGAAGGGGCGAGCAGGAAGCTCCAGCCCAAAGCCATATGAGGTACCCATATGACTAGGCAAAGAGCTATGGTGGAGCCCTCATCTGTGGTCATGTGGGTAGTGTACAAGACCCCTAGCCACATGACGATAATGTGACCCTAATTTGGTGCTTAAGGGGTTATTGGTAGAATTAACGAGGAAACAAAATGCATCTTTTGCTGCAGGTGTGTTACCAGTCCCATGCTAAATTGTCACTCATTGGATTGTATAAAGGGAGAAATAGTCGTGCATTTAGTAGGTTGTGCCAATTTTCAAGACACACAACAAATCTTGGCTTCAAGAAGCATATTTTTCTTATTTTTTAAACTTTTTGAGCTCAAGAAGAGCCTAAATAGGGGTTTTTGAGTGTCGTGGACTCAATGGAATCCTCAGTTTTATGATTTGAGCAATATATGATGGTTTTGTTTGTAGATTCAATTCCTTTAGTGCTAAAGATAGTCAAAGTTTTGCAACAAGTTGAAGGTATTTTTGAGCATGGAGTCTAGTCAAAGGATTTACATCCTTCTAGTTTCATCTGCAACATTTGTTACTTCAGCAGAGCAACCCTTTCTAGTATTTTCTCATTGTGCTTATGAGAGAATCGATTTTCAACACTTCAGTGTGGAGTTGTATGTTTATGTGCTTGGATTTTAGGTGGAGTACCATGACTTGTTATGAGAGTTCCCTTTTTCTGTTGACAATCATCACTGACTGTAGGGAGCCATATTTTTGAGCGACAATTCTTTGTATGAAAATGTTTCTTTGTAGGAGAAACAAGCCACTCTAGTGTCAACAATTTCCAATGTACTCATTTGCTACTAAAATCAATATAAAAGTCCTAGTCAATGGAGCAGGTCCCATGATGAACCTCATCATTGGGTAATTATATGGGCCTTAATTCATCTCCTAGCTTAGTCAAACCAACTATTCTCACAACTTATTGCATACTTTTGATTATATTTTGTTTATGAGATGAGTTAGAGCTAGATATTTTGCTTTGTGGTCTAATGTGCATTTAATGTTGGAATAAAGGATAAAAGCAAGGGATTTTTGCAAATACCTTGGTCAAAACTTAAATGGGACAAGGAAGAGGAACTATAGGAGGTAAATCCTCCTCATTTACCACCCCTCCATTCGAATATTCCTCCATCAGCTCGGAGTGTAAACAACCAAATCATGAGGACTAGAAGGCAGCCGAGCAAGTGAAAGTCAAATGCACCAGTTTATCTCAAGTTTGGGAGCCAAGCCTCCCTAATTTTAAGTAATTCGTTGGAGACTTTAGATGTATAAGTAGAGAGGCTTAGGGCCTCAATAGGATTTAGATTTTTTATTGTAAAACTCTACTCTATTTTTGAGTTGCAAGACTTGTGACTGCTTTTGATGTAATCCATGGTCTTGATAATAAGGATGAGTTTTGTTTTTAGTTAGCACTGAGTTAACTCAAAAGGTTGAAGCTCTTGGGTTAGGGCCCAACCCTAGCAGCAAGGGATCCTATTTATTATACATTTATGCTAGCGTAGGTTCATGATTTAATTGTTCATTTTCTTAAGTAGATGCATTTCCATTACAACAATGTAGAGTAGATTGGTTGTGTTTTAATTTGCTTCCATGTGTGACTTCATTCAATGAATAGGTTAGCAAAAAACAAATATCACCATAAGGTTGTCAGTAGGTTTCTCGGCTTCACCTCCTCCCTTTGGGACCATGACCTAAGGAAGAGACCCTTCAGCAAGCCTAAAAACACCGGTTTCTAGTTCTTACATGAGCTTTGGAGTTTGTTGATTTGATGCAGTACATGGTTCATTTCATTGTCATATTTTTCCATCACTCTCTTTCTGTAATAAGATCTCACTCATATTCCCATTTCCTTCCCATAGACACATTGAAATGCTTAAGTAGAAGCTAATAAATCATGTCTTAATCCGATTATACCCGTAGATTTCCTTTCACAACAAACCTAACCAATCATTGTCAACCACGTGTCGCATAGCTTCTTCGTATTCATTTAAATGTTTGACTTTATGTGCTCCAATATCCACCGTTAATCTGTCTTGCTTGATCCAATGGCTATCACGTCATCTCATGACTTTATGTGCTCCAAATCTCCACCGTCGATTTGCCTCACTTAATCCAACGACTATTGCGCAATCTTGCGTGAAGTCTTTCACGATACCTTATGCACTCCAAATCTCCATTGTCGATCTATCGTGCTCTTGATCCAATGACTATCGCATCACCCGCTTGCCAACTAGCTTAGCTGATCTCAACTATTGATCAATATCGCATGATCCAATGACTATCATGCAATCTCGCGTGAATTCTTGCACGGTCGATATCGGATCGAGAGTGCACAAGAAAAGTGGTTTTCTCATGCTACTTGTCACTTGCTTATGCTAATCACGTAAAATTTAGGAATTCCGCTTACAGCTTTTAGGGCATGCGAGATACTACTTACCACCTGTGAAGACCACTCCATCATTCCAGAAATTTTTCCTGTCATAATATCTCTGCTGCTCATCTTCCGTTAATCCTATTCATCCATCCATTAACTTAACCTCCCGCGATAAGATCTCGCTACTCATCTTCTATTAATCTTGTTCGTCCATATATTCACTTAATCTCCCATGATAAGATCTCCACCGCTCATCTTTCATTAATCCTGCCCATTGACCCAACTGATCCAATAGTACCTGTGCACTGCTGCTTCATTACGTACTCCTTTCATTGATTTTGATCTTCGATTGCTCTTTTGTTTGAAAAGGGATTTAGTTTAGTTTCCTTGCTTACACCTTAGTATGGTTTGATGCTCTTTACTGCTGTAACTTAGATAGCAACATCAAGTTAGTGTTGATTTAGAAATTCTACTTAGCATAGCTGTTTAAATGTTAATTAAGACATGGTGTGATTTATCATTACATGTTGTTTTCTTCATTACTGCAGTTAGAATAGATTTGTTCTTCTTCCATCAAGGAATCAAGCTTCCTCTGATCTTATAGAAGTCTAGCTTGGAACCCCTGGGGTCTCTCGCCAGATGAACAGTGACAATAGGCAGAACCTTCACATTTACTTGTGCATATAGCACTATCACCTCCAAGTTTGTACGAACCCCAAGTTTATAAGTAAAGTTAGTAGCCGAGGAGTTGGAGCATCCTTGCTGCAATACTAACACACATCACTTTTTGGCGCCATTGCTGGGGAAGTGTCTAAGTAGAATGTGATTAATGTTTTCTTTTCTTCTACTTCTTATCTCCAACTTTCTGCCATTAGTTTATTTTTGCAAAAATAATCTAGTAGCTTCTTTTCTTTCATTTGTCATTATCTACTTTCCTTTTCATTCTACAAGTAGAATTTCAATTCAGCAAGTAGTTTTTTGTTGGTGGTTTTCATTAAATCAACAATTTCATTTTTGCAAAGTACTTTGCTACTAAAATAAATATTTCAAAAACCAACCCAAAAACATTTACTTTCATGCCTCATAGGAATAGGGATAATTTAGAGAAATTCTTGCCAAATACCCCCACTACATCCAACAACCAACCTTCTCTATTCTTTGGTGGCTGTGAATTGAAGGAACCTTTAGGTGAACAACCTGACATATTTGAAGAACCTATAGGGGAAGAAGAAGAAGAGGAACCCATTCCTATTGAACCAATGGCTGAAAACCAAAATGACAGAGGGAATAGAGAGAGAATTGAGGGTGCCTTCCCCATCAGGGAAACCAATGGGGACACTAAGATGAAGAATATAAGCCCCTCTGCTCTACCTCATTTCCATGGTCTGACCACATAGGACGCTGACACTTTCCTATTTGAGTTTGCTATTATATGCCAAACCTGTGACTGTACAGGTGATGAGCAAAAGTTAAAACTATTTCCATCTATCCTCAAGGATGCAACATTGCGCTGGTTCATGGGTTTACCTGGAGATAGCATCACAACTTGGGCTCAGTTGCAAAAAACTTTTAACAACAAATATTGGGACTACTGTAGGTCAAAGGATACTAAAGAAGAAATTTTCAGGATGACCATGGGCCAGGACGAATCCCTAGATGACTACAAAGAGAGATTCCAGCTTAGTTACAAAAGGGCCAATTGCACAGTTGACCCTAAGTCACTAAAGCTGGTCCTGCTCAGAGGAGTAAGGGAAGATATTCTGGACACATTAAATTTTTTAGTAGGAGGAGATATATACCAATTACCTTATGAGGATATCAAGATTATCTTTAGAAACCATTATAGGGTAGCCAGGAAAAAGTATAGGAGTAGTCAACCTATGGCTAGTACATCATCTTCCAACTCATCCATTAAGGGTGAAATTGGAAATATGCTAGAAGATATCAAAAGTGAGATGCTGCAAACCCTTGCCTTGCAATTAGACACCATGAATATCAAAAGGAAGTAAGAGGAAGCACAAAGAGCCTTGGCCATATTTTGTCCTAGATGCACCAGGAGGCATCCTAGGAATGAATGTCCATTGAAATGTATTGAGATTTTCTTGGTTTGTGAAGAAAACCACTCCACAGACAAGTGCCCCTCTTTACCCGGACTCAAAGCTATATATCAAGGAGCTGAAGGGGTCATTGAGTAACTTTTCCACATCAACCAAAGGAGACCTCCTGGGCCTAGACCATACCAAAAGGGTATGGAAGGGTCATCCCATGCATATTACAACCCCAACCAAACCACAACTATACCTTCTTGGGGACCCCCTATTCATCCTTCCTAGTCTACACCCCCTCCTTGGTCCTATGCATCTTAGTATCATTCCCAACCAGCCAGCCAATCATTTCAACCTTACATTCCACCACAACCTTAGTGGAATACCCCACTCCAGGAGTGGAGGCCTCAATTCAATAATTCTCTAGCTATATTGCATCCACCACCTACCCAACCAAAAATCCTACACTCTGCTCCACTCAAGCAACCCCATATGCCTGCCTAGCCAAATCCGAACCCAAATAATAGGAAGGCTCAACAAGTATACAGTGGAGAGACATCATACCCAGCTTATGCTATAGAAATCTAGGAGATCAACCTAAGATCTGGGAGAATTCTCCCAGATAACCAACCTCCCTCTCCACATAGGGAGGTTTAGGAAGAAAGAGATGAAAGAAACCTTAAAGTAAATCCACCCTTTCCTGATATATTAGCCCAACCACTCTAGCGTATCGTAGAAGAAATTGAACTTCTGGGAGAATTGAAAAATCTATGTGTAAAGATCCCCCTTCTCTAGGAAATTAAAGATGTTCCTATTTACAATAAGTTGATTAAGGAGAAATGCTTCAAGCATCCAGGAAGAAGAAAAAGGGATGCCCCTACGATTAATGTCATTGGACAACTATTTGAATTAATGCTGGGGCAAGTAATATGTCTGAAATATTTGGACCCTGGAAGCCCTGTCGTAGATGTGCACATCAATGACACCATTGTCCCACGCATTCTGATTGATCTTGGGGCTACCATTAATGTGATGACCAAGGACACCATGCTCAAGCTCAATTTCCAACGATCATTGAGGAAGACCACAACAGTTCTGCAATTTGTAGACCGTTCCACAGTCACCCTTGAGGGAATTGTGGAGGATGTGATGGTCTCCATTGAATCCTAGGAGTACCCTACAAATTTTCTAGTTGTCCAACCTAAGGCTAAGCTTACTGGTTACCCTCTCATCCTTGGGAGGCCATGGTTGGCCACAACCAACGCTTACATTAGTTGTAGAGTTGGGAATATGACCATCAAGAACGGGCATATGTCCAAACAGTTAGTCCTATACCTTCCTACTCAACCTTCCTTAGAGCATGGTTTACCTTTATGGTTGGAGGAGGAGGAAGAAGATGAGGTTAATTCTGCCCAACTTTATGCTTTGGGAGCACCCATAGGAGGAGGACAACAAGAAGAGGATGAATTAATTGAACACTTTCTCTAAAGTCCAACTCCTAGTTCATTACCATTAGAAGAAGAAGTAAGGGAAATCCAGAACAATCATCCAATTGACTTATGCTTGGTTGATTCCAACCCACTCCGTGTCAAAACCATAGAATTTGGCCTAGAGAAAACTTTGAAAATTAATCCATCTCTTTCTACTCTCGAAGAGGAAAAGCTATGTAACACGTTGAGAGAAAACCTAGAAGCCTTTGCTTGGAGTTACAAGGAAATTAAGGGAGTACACCCCTCAATGTGTACTCACCACATATACATCAAAGAAGGTTGCAAGCCACTCAAGCAACCACAAAGGAGGATGAATCCAATTGTTAAAGATATAGTCAAAGAAGAACTGCAAAAACTACTAGATGCAGGTACCATATCTTTGACAGTGAGTGGGTCTCTCCTTTAGTGTTAGTTCCCAAGAAAAATGGTAAGTGGAGGATTTGTGTCGATTACAACGAGTTGAACAAATCCAAAAGGAAGGATCATTTTCCCCTACCCTTCATTGACTAAGTTCTAGATGGCATAACAAGGAAGAAGTTTTTTTCACTCCTAGATGGATTCAGTGAGTACAACCAAACCCAAATCTACCCATAAGACCAGGATAAGACTACATTCACCTGTCCTTGGGGTACTTTTTCCTATAGGGTCCTTCCTTTTGGCCTATGCAATGCTCCTGCCACCTTCCAGAGAGAAGTCTTGAGTATTTTCGCTGAACTAGTACATGATGCGGTGGAAATTTATATGGATGATTTTACACCTTATGGCTATTATTCAAGAAGCCCTAACAAACCTAGGCAAAGTATTAAAAAAATGCATTGAAATGAATCTGTCTCTTAGTCCAAAAAAATGTGAATTCTTAATGATTGAAGGGACTGTGCTAGGTCATTCAATATCTTAGCAAGGACTGTAGGTGAACCCAAACAAAATAGCAAGCATCCAAAGGGTTCCACCTCCAAAAAAGCAAAGAGATGTCAGGAGTTTCTCGGGGTTAGTTAGATACTACCGAAGGTTCATAAAGGACTTCAACAAGTTGGCATCTCCTTTGTTTGGGTTGTTGGCCAAATATTTTGAGTTTATATGGTCAAAGAGCTATCAAGAGGCCTTAGACATTCTAAAGGGTAAGTTAACCACTGCACCAATTCTCTGAGGCCAAGACTGGGCCCTCCCTTTTCATATTCATGCTAATACCTCACACAAAGCCATAGGAGAATCCTTAGGTCAAGTAGAGGAGAAATTACCCTATGCCATATATTTTATCAGTAAGAACCTGTCAAAGGCTGAGAAAAATTATATAGTAACCGAAAAATAACTCTTGGCTATTTTGCATTCATTAAACAAATTTAGGCATTACATTACAAGCTATCAAAAAATTGTGCATATTGACCATGCTGCAATCAACTATTTAATGAAAAAACCAGATGTGAATGCTATAATTATAAGATGGTTGCTTTTATTACAATAGTTTGATCTAACTATTGTTTATAAGCTTGGTAAGGAAAATGTTGTTGCAGACTCTCTATCTAGGATGAATCTTCCTACAGGTGAAGAAGTGTTATAGCTCCAAATCTCACCAGTACGGTTTGTGATGCTTCAGCCATGGCCTAGGGCAACCCCTCCTTCCAGACCTGGTCCTATATCTAAAAAACAGTGTTTTATTCCCTGTACGCGACATTGCCCTGAGTTAAACGCGTGTATACGCGGGTTCATACAAACCTAACCCGCGTATATGTATTAAAACACTTAAAAAATATAAAAACTCCGTATTTTCGGGCGGAGATCGCGGGTTTTACCTGCTGATCACCTGTTAGCGCCCGTGGCCTCAACTGTCCCCAACCAATTCCTAACTAAAAAAATACTTTGGAGTTGGTATAAAAAGACATCAAGGGGAAGGCCTATGGAGGAGAAATCATTGAGCAAAGTTATTATACTGATTTTTTATCCCCCTGATCAGGTCTGAAGTCCCTTGTGCCTTCTGCACTTCCCCCATCTTGTATAGGAAACCCTTTGTTTCCTTTGTGTTTGGATGTTCATTCTTTCCCATCACATCTTGGAGAGAGTAATGGAAGGTGACCTACTAGTGGCTTGAGGCGGGACGGATCCAGAAGGAGGTTGAGCTTGGAGCCTGCAGAAGCAGATTCAGGTGATATTGCTCTTTTTCCATATTGTTTATTTATCTAATAAAGAAACACGTCTTGTTCTCGAAACGCTTCTTTCTTTGTGTTAATGATATTTATATGTGAAGTTCATACTTGAATAGATGTTTATAAGTTTGCAACTAACTCATCTTTTATATAACATAAAGATCATTTTTTATGTAAAATCTTGTCCATATACTGTTGTAGTTTGTGGAATTGTGGTTTTTACAGGACCAAGGAGCAGAAGGGACGTGAAGAAGGGTTTGCACCCTTGAGTAACTACCCAAACGTAGGACCTCAGGTATGCCCCTCTCACCCTAGAAGTAGTTATTTATAGCATAAACGGTTGTGTGTGTGTGTGTTTCTTAACTTGGATAATTTTCCGTCTGCTAAGGTTTCACCCAAGAACCTTAGGGGATTATTTCCCGCAACAGAACTGGCGACTCCACTGGGGAACAACATTCTTGTTGTTCCTTGTTGGGTGTTTGTCAAGCCTATCAGGGCTCAGTGACTTGCTGGCTTATTGATTCTGTTTTGTCTGTTTCTGATTTTATAGTTTGACCAGTTTCTGGAATTTTCTTTTTTATTTTTCTTGAAAGGCTGCATACACGCTGTTTTTCTTGGATACAGAAGCGTATACACGCTAATTGCCTGAAGTAAACCCGCGTATACGCAGGTTTCCTCAGGACTAGTTGCGTATATACGCATTCTGCACTAAGTGCAGTCGCGTATACTTAGCAATTTTCAAGATTTATAAACTTTTTGTTTCTGGAATGTTTCTGGGGTTTTCTGTCAGTTTAAACAGTCATTTGGGTCAGTAGCAGTTATCTGTTTTCTCCAGCAAGTGTCTTTACTCTAACTTCTCCTTGAATTGTAAGAAGTCTTGGTCTTATTTCCTGCTTGCGAGTGTCATTATATTTTCACTTTAAACACACAAGATTTCCTTACTGGAATCTTGGCTGCCCTGAGTAATCAGAGCAGAAAAGATTTTCATTAATCTTTGTGTTTAACTTTGTTCTTGGTGACATCTTGGTTTGCTTAAAGAAATAGTTTTTATGACCTATTGCTTCTTTGTTTCTTGAGACTTTCTTGGAATCTTTCTTTTGATCTTTTGTTTTGGTCTTTGCTGCCAAAGCTTTCCATATTGCCTTTTCATTGTCAAAAGCATTGTTGAGCACATTTGTTTTTTGTTGAGTTTCCATTTCTTGTTGGGTATAAAACTTGCAAAAAGTGTTTCTTGCTTTTTTAGATTGTGAAGTGACGGTTTTTGTTGAAAGCAATTTCAAAAGAATTCCTTGTTTGTTTCTTGTTTTTAGTTCTACTTTCGAGTAAGCTTTTCGAAAAATTTTGGGTTTTTGTTTTTCTTGAACTTGTTTTTCGTTTTGCTTCCTTTTGGTAAACGAAAGTGTTTTTGTTATCTTGAGTTTTGTTTTCAATATTTAGACGAATTGCATTATCTTCGATTCTATCTAAATATAATAAGTGGCAAAAAGTAATTTGGTGAACAAGAACAACTTTTGTTTCTTTTTTAGAGTAGTTTTCAATCTTGCATCAAGCATTTAGTATTGCATTTAGGACAAATTTGCATCTCTTTTTGGCATGAAATAGATTTGTTAACTTTTGAGTATGAAGTATGCATGAATAAGAAAAGCAAATGAAAAATTTATTTCAATAGAAGTTTCCTCTTGAACCCAGTAGAAGATTACTTTTCATCGAAAAACAAAGACAAAAGTGCATAAGCATATAGTTTAAGTTTTATTAATCTTTTTTGCGTCAAAAAAAAAAAAAACACATCATCAGTTTCACTTCCACTACCTTTTGACCTAAAAAAAATCAAGCGCTAATAAAATCAACTAGAACTGTTTTATTTTTAGAATACACAAACAAGTTTTAGGATTTTAGGGCCTTGGAATAGGCGAGTGGAGAGTTAACTCTCCAAGGCCACATTGAAACGTCAAAACATAGGAGTCTGATTAAAGAGGGAAAATCCAATAGCGCAAGGAAGACCAGGAAAGCTCCGGTTCTGGGAATTAAGCGAGAGGGTCTGTGAAGACAGGGAAGAGAGATACCCCCTCTCCTACTTGTCCGAACTTACCTCAAGACCATTCCGCCTGGCTTCTGTAGCGAGTTGGTATCCTTAGTTGCTGCTCCTAGGATACTACATAGGTGGCTGCGGAGGGGAATCCCATGGCACCTGAGGTCGACGTTGCATCACTCTCAACAGCACTACTAGAGGGCACCCTTGCGAAGCTTGGGGGCTTGCACCAGAACAGACTGTTGTTAGGAGGTCAGCGTAACTTCCTCTGATACCTTCGCTGATAGGCCTGGGTCCTTATCACCCCAGACTATCTTCGGAAGGCCC